>JAJOOS010001577.1:0-41011 GCA_029582725.1 Solanum chiquidenum | reverse complement strand
TACTTTTGGGACTCTTTAAAGTTTAGGGTACTAGATATTCAATGGTTAAGCCGTTCAAAGACCTTACTCTTTATTGTTTTCCTGATTCTGTTTACAGTAACAATTAGTATGGTAGTTGCCCTCTAGAGTTATGGTTAGTGCTGTTGATGAGTTGTTTTCCTGTCAGCTGAGCGAGACATTACCATGCAGTTGAGGATGAGACAAGTGATTTGTCATTATTACACTAAAGTCATCACTCCAGGTCAAATCAGTGATTTGATTTCGGACTTATAAGGTGCTTTATACTGGAACTCCTTCGTCAACTTACATATCTGATGCTCTAAATTAAATCTGTGAAGATCGAGGTTATGCCTATAGTTGCTCAGTATCACTGGCAAGGAATAATTTATTTGCTGATATTACGTTGTATCTTGTGTTCAGTTACAAAAAAACGATATTTACCTCCCAGGCTTGGGCGCAATGACCGTCGTGTGTGATCATTATTATGTACTTTGTTGCGGAAGAAGTTTCATAGTATGGGTTTTGTTCTTTTTTGTATGCAGTCGAGACTATTGATATGTTTCGTTGCTGTGCATCGTAGATATCTTGGTAATGCGATGATGGCATCTGGATTGCAGATTACTCTTTACTTGTGTGGTCAATATGATCTCTTCTATTAATCCTTGAAAGAGTACTGCGAGCATTCGGGAGAGTAAATGCTTAAAGCTATTTTTTCATGCTATGGCAGTGGTCACCACTACTGAGAAAACACTCCAACAAATTAAACGTGACATTTTTATCTTAAAATATAGATATGAACAGAAAAATTGCAATGGTATTTTTACAATGATTTTAAATTTGAAGAGACAATACAAGCAGCACAAAAATGATTGCATCACTATGTGAGATTTGTGTTGGTGTTTTAGATTTTCTCTTATAAGAGGGAATTTGCATAAATATGATTTTTATGTTTGCTATATGTGAAAGTTGCTTTTAAATAAATTATACTTCATTGCTTCAAAAATGATACTTTCTCATATTTTGACTTAATAAACCGCTTGTATGTTTTCTTTTTACCATTTCCTTCAGCCGAAAAGTAGTTCTGCATGTGGGCCCATCCTTATCACTCTTTTTTCCGCATTTCAATTTCAATTTTTATTTATTTTGTTTCTGTATGGACCTCTTACTTTTGAACTCCAACTCCATTCCTCTTTCATTACGTCCCTCACAACTTCTTCTGCCTCTCTCATTTTTTCCCACTTTGTTCATTTCATAGTAAATTATTTATTAAAAATGTTAATAATTACATTCCTAAATCCTAATATTTCATTAATAAAAATACACTAAAAGTGAAAATAATGGATATTTAAAAGAACTAATTTTATCTTTAAAAATAAAAAATAATATTTAAAAATCGAAGTTGTATTTGATCATAATTACAAATTAGAATTATTTTATATTGTTGATGAAGAATTTAAAGTGAAAAAAGTCAAAATAACTTCTGAATTTTTCTTCAGATTTGACTTAAAATTGAATTTCAAAATTCTCTAACCGATTGAAAAAGAAAAGTAAGAAAACAAAGTTAAATGGAAAAATAATACAAATCACAATAAATAGCAACTTACATATTTAAAAGACATATACAAATTTGATTGACTCATGTGCCACATAAATTCAGACAAAGGAAGTAACATATATCATTTAAGAGCACTAAAAAAAAATTATACATCACAATAATTAACAGATTAAAATTTTAAAAAACATATAAAAAGTTTGGTTCGCTCTCAAAATTATGCATGTGTCACAAAAATTGAGACAAAAGGAGTAACATATCTTATTTGAAAATGATGTAAAAGCTATTACAAATCACAATAACTTTAAAAGACATAATAAAATAATTGTCTGACTCACGAAATTCTACGTCACATAAATTGAGAGAGAATGAATAATATTATTTGAAAAATATGTAAAAAGTACTATAAATCATAACAATTTATAATTTACAATTTTCACAAATTATATTTTTTAAAAATGATTGACTATTTAAATCTCATTTATATGTTACATAAATTGAAACAAAATAAGTATTCCCTCTGTTTCAAAAAGAATGTCATCATTTCTTTTTTAGTCTGTTTAAAAAAGAATGACCCCTTTCCTTTTTTTGCAACACTTTAATTTCAATTTTTCACATGACATGTTTAAGACTACAAAATTAAAGAGCATTTTGGTACATTTGACATAACTTTAATTTAGAACCATCAGATTAAAAAGGCTTCTTTCTTTTCTTAAACTCTATTTCAAGTCAAACTAGGACATTTATTTTGAAACGGAGGGAATAATATATATTGGGCCCGTGCTGGCACGGGCTCCATTATCTAGTGTATAAACAAGAGAGAGATTGAAGATGCTATTGGTATTTTCATAGTAAATTTAAGGGTGTTTAAAGGTGGTTTTAGTGGGTTTCCAACATCAAGTAAAAAAAATTCACATGGTGTGTCGATGATTATTTTGGGTGCAAACCTGATGAAGTTTAAATTAATTATAGGTTATTTAACTATATTTTGTTGCCACTAATTTATATCAATATTTTTGATATTTTAAACGCAAAAAGTGGATGTAAATATTTTTAGTTGGTTTTATGAATTTTTTTTGTATCAAGAGAATAAAGCTATTTGGGGTTCGTTCAGAAGAATCAAAACTTTTGAAGAAATTTATATTTGCCTCAAATCACATAATAACTGTCGAGAACTTTGTGAATCTGCTTTTGTTAGTTACAATGTCTTTGATGTACTTAGCATATTTTGGTAACCCTTGTAACAATGTCCACCAAAGGAATATTTATATGCACTTGCTTAAGTAGAGGACAATGTCTTCACAAAATATATTGTGTTTGTTAATCATCAAAGTACATCTATACTCAATGAATTCTGCATTTTTTACTGATGACAAACACATTTACTTATACCTTTTTTTTTAAGTAGACACTTTAAATTTGTGCGAGTCCTATGACCTCACGAAACAATTTAAATCCATAATAAATACACATTTTTGGTCCATTTTCACAGTATCCGTGTTATCACGAAATGTGGGCGCGTGAAGGGGTATTTATATATCTTCAAACCAATGTAAAAATTTGAATTGTATATGTTTTTTTAACTTTCTCTTTCTCTTTACTCTTTTATTCTTCTTCACCAATTTCATCCCCTTAAATTGTTCCTCACCTACCGGGAGACCCCTTTCATCTTGCTTGCCTCCGCGGATCAATGAATTCATTACTATTTTATCAACTTTAAACCTCACCATTTCTAAAATCACATCATCATCATAATCAAAATCACTATACTAATGATGGGATTGAAACTCCATTAAAATGGAGCTTCATAGTTCTTCTTAACCAAAAAAGATAGATAATAATTTCATTTTTTTTCTAAAGAAAAACTACATATCAAGAAGGGGTGTTGCTTGACTATTTGCAATGTGAAATGTGTGTCGATTACAGAACAATGAAAAGAAAACAAAAAAATAAAGAGCATAATCTTACAAAAAAAGAAAAGGAAAAGGCTAGTAGCGAGAAAATAGTGAGAAGCACACATAGGTCAATACCGATTTTATGGTCATTTGTTTAATTAATTAAAAATTCGTCGTCGGTGAAAATAACTATCAACTCCGGCCGACCAACAGAGTCAAAATTGTCAAATTTACGGTCCAATCCATGGGGGTAATAAAAAGGTAAACTAAGATGAATAAAGTAAAAAATAAAAAGTAATTTGATGTAAATGGGATTGAAAAACTAATTAATAAAAAATTAAATTGGGGAGTGGGAGACACGCGCATGTCCTGAGAACACAGGTAGTGTTAAAATGATATATTTATTATGGATGTAAATAATTTTATGGGGTAATAGGACTTCCAAAAACTTCAAGTGTCTACTTTAGAAAAATGTATAAGTTCGATGGGGTAATTATGTATTTTCTCTTCCTTTTATCATGAAAATTAGAGTTGTTCAGGATTCAGACGCACACAAGTTGATTTCACTTATTCAGAAAATAATATGAACTTTATACCTCGTTATCAACACAACACAAACACTCTCCATAATTTTTTCCCTTTTGACATCACCAAAAAGCTAAAAGGTTGAGATAGTTAGACATAAATGTAATAAGAGGGGTTGTTCAAATCGATCTGTAACCGATAAGTAAATCGCAAAATTGACTTATCGGCTTATAAATATTGGATTAATGGTTTAACGGTTGATGAACGAATTAAATTTTTATACTTAACGGTTTATTGGTGTGGGGGCGGATTACTCAATGTCCTTACTGAATAAACCGTTAACCCGTTAAGAGTTTTTTACTTACATTTTTATCCTTCGGTATATAAAGTACATATTATTAATCCTAAAGCCCCATTTAATATTTTGTCGCTCCTTATGTGACTTGATACGCATTTAGATTTTGAAATTGAGAAATTAAAAAAAGGCAGAAGAAGAACGCTAGGAGAAAAAGGAGACAAACAAAATGATTATAATGGAAGATATTTTTAGCGGGTCGGGTCATTAAATGGTTTAAATGGATATGTATTTGGTTTTTAAATTTTTGATTAAAAATAAAATTTTCATGTCAGCAAATTTTAGTGAAAAAAATAATAAAATAGGCTGAGTGACTTTCTATGTAAAGAAGTCGTAGTTGAGTGACTTTTGAGTTGAGAATGAAAGTTGAGTGACTTTCTGTGAAAAAGTTGATAGTTGACCACCAAAGCTATTAACTCATTATTTTTACTATGATTAACTTTCCTTTTGATTTGTAACTTTTTTTGAAAACTTCTTGGTTGAAAAAGAAAGATAAAGAATAGAAAAAAATAGAATTGAACATCCGTACATACATCTTTTGTGCATATACGATGGAATATTGGATAGAATTTTTATTACCCACTCGGATAAACAATGAAAGTGTAGGGTTCACGTGTGCGTGCCATTTTTGAAATCAACCAAATGAAAAATGGCAATTGGTGGTGTCATCATTTTGTTACAGTTAATTATCATATTTTAGCGTAAATCTTATCTTAATCTTACCGGTCACCCTATTCGATTGGTGCTTCAAAAGGCGAAACTCTCGATCATAATTTGGTGAACTATCTTCAGTAAGGCCTTTAATCTTTTGATTAGAGTAGGGATTGCAAGAGATCTATTTGCTTTAAATAAATAAAATATGAGTTAACGTGTGAATTAACTTAAATATATGTTGTTTAAAAATTGTCTTAGTCACAAAGAATGAAGATTTTCATTATGTGTATACGCCCACAAAAAGATAATTTTTTGTTGAGATTTTTTTCTTTCAAGATAATTCTTAAGAAAGGGCGTAAATACGGTGTTACTTAACAAATTATACGAAAATCTTAATAGCTTTAAGAGTCAAATTGTTACGTAATGAAAAAAAAGATATATTAAAAAATTTGAGACGTAATTTATTCGAATTTGAAGGCTAAAAGAATTTTTAAAATGATTTGATGTTATAAAAATATTATATTATAAATTCAAATAAGATTTAAATACTAACTAGTATTTAATAGTTGATAAATATGATTTTGGGTGGAAGGAGGGCAAATTTGAACTATGTTCACTAGGCTAAAGACATTTTTTGATAGAATAGTTAGAAGGACAATCAAATTTGATCCAATAAATGAAAAAACACGATATTTTTAAACCATTTCTAATATATTGAAGTCATTCTTGACCCGTTTCCACTAATTAATTGAAGAAAATCAGACCTCTTAATTGGAGGCATCTAGAACAGTATCATCAGTTGGAGTTTTGATGACCCAAACGTATTCATCCTCCAACATGTCCAATCTTTTCTTTAGTTAGCAAGTAAGCAACATCTTTATCACTGGTGCAACCTTCATGATGAAGTTGTAGTTACAAAAGCATGATTAACTTCATGTTGCTCATTAATGCTAGTACAACTTTTACCAAATATTACTTACTATCCATGATTAGCTTGGATTGTCTCAGAAGACATAACGCTTTGGGATGCAAGGGAGGAAGAGTACGCTAATATGGCTCTGCAAGGCAGATAGATGCACATGTTTGAACGATGCATGTTGTGGAAATGTGGATGTTGAGGTGGATGTGTCGGCATAGTACGCTTAATAAGATTAATAATGAGGTTATCCAAGAGAAGGTGAGAGTGACCTCTGTGATAGACAAGATGAGGGAAGTGAGACTGAGATGGTTTGAGCTTGTGCAGAAGAGGTGTGCTGACGCCTAGTGAGAAGGTGTGAGAGGCTAGTTGTAGAAGATACTCAAAGGAGTCGAGGTAGGCCAAAGAAGTATTGGATAGATGTGATTAGACAAGACATGACACAATTTCATATTACCAAAGAGATGACTCTAGATAGAAAGGAGTGGAAGTTGTGTATTAAGATATAGTAGAGGTGGAGGATTGTCTTTCCTTCTGAAGGTTTAGACTTGTTAGTGTCTACCGTAGTACTAGTCGTACCCTTGTAATTCTCGTCATATGTTGTTAATTGTGTTATCAATTATCACACTATTTTACTGTTGTTCGTATTTTTTCTTGTAGATTTTGCATTGCTTTTATAATAAATGCCTGTGCTTTCTTCTTCTTTTACTTGGGTTTGATGCACTTGAACCGAGAGTCTTTCAGAAACAACCTCTCTATCTCCACAAGGTAGTGGTAAAATCTGCATACACTATAAACCCCAAACCCCACTAAGTGAATTTTCACTGGATATGTTGTTGTTGTTATTGTTTAAGGCAGATAGATGTACATCATTAATAGATACAGATGGTAATGCATTGGTCTGGGCTAAAGATATTTCCAGTCAATGGGTTTAAGCCCCAGAATTTTTAGCTTCAACGATCTTTGATCAGTTTCAGTACATTTAGATGTTAAACTAGAAATAATGAATTTGGGCTGGATAGCTCCCCTAATCTCCACCAACCTCCTATAAAGAATCTTCAGCCTATTTTCCTGACCTAGAAGGATTTGGTGTTCGTAAAAAGAAAAAGAATCAAAAAATTAGCAGCGCCAAAAATGTTATTTACAATATCGAGGGGTCCTGGACTAAGTTAAATGGGCAGTAATTTCTACAAAATTGCATCAGAAGTCGCTACAAAGATGAGAGTGTCCGTCTGAACCACTCAGACAAACGTCTCACTCTCGTTGTTAACTCGACATTTCTTCCACAATATGACTCGGCATTTGAGAGCATCACCTCAACGTCATGTTTCATTCCCTCCAGACTCCTATAGTAATTGTTCTCTAGCCTAGCCCGGATAGTTTCAAGTGACAAGGGAACAGGAAACCTGCAAATTAATAATACTTCATTAGTATGCATCATTTGACAATTCATAGGGAACTTTACATTTGGTTTGGCACAAGTATTCTGATAATCATAGATTCATAATGCACACTGCCAAGTAATGCAACTCGTCAGAGCATGAAACTAGTACAAACAGAAAATGATGAAACCAACTGGGCTTACCTGTTTATGAAGTTTGACTTGTGTGAAACCTGTCTCAATTTTTCAACCCCATAATAGTCCTGCAAGCCCAGCTAAAAACTATTGAGATGTGTGTTCTGTTAATATGAATTAGTACTGCAAGCAAATATTGTTACCTGAGCTTTATTCCCGGATTGCTCCAGCTTAGTAAACGCACTCATCAGCTTCTCTCTGGTTTCATCATCTATACGGGGTTGTTCCCATTGTGTGCCAGCATCATATAGTTCCCAAGGACTATGCTGATGAGTTTCCGATGGATCACTCTTGTATCGGACAATATACCTTTCCCAGGGGCTGTCAGGAAATTCATGAGATTTAGCTTGCACGTTTAGAATCCTACCTTCCCACCAACTCCCATCTTCCTCACCTTCATTCTTCCACCAAACTTGGCATTTGTCCCGAGAAGTCCAGTTCCTTTCTATAGCAGCATCATATCTGGTTCTTTCAACAAGAAAATCAGGGAAACCAGTCACTTCAGGCAGTGTCAACTGAAATGATTTCCCCACCACATCAGAAGCAGGATCTAAAAATTTCAGCGTCATTTTAGCACAGCTTTCTCCAGAACCTGGCCGTGTTTTGAACTCGAGGTTTTCAATCAAACAAAATTCTACTGCTCTTATTTTTCCCTTTATTGTTTTCCAGGGGCCTAAATCCCTCAAACTATTCTGACTTATGTACTCTTCATGGCCCTGTATAGATCACCAAGTGTAGATTAAGGACCAGTTTCTGTTAAGAGAAAAGAATTCTAGAAACACAAATCTTGAAAACTTATATAAATTCAAGAATACCTGTCTTAAATATACAATTTCATCCCCTCGCTGAGGTATATACCGGGAGCCCTCCTCATGGGCTACCAACATCAACCATGAGCTTTTTGCTGCTTGGTATGATTTCTTTCTGTCTGGAGGACTAGGTTCACGGGCAGAATAGCTGGCTCTCCGTGTTCGGGTAGAACGCAACCCAACAGAACTAGCTGAACCAAGTAGCTTCTCTTCAAACAAACTTTCATCATCGTTGTTACCTGCTGTCTTTTCCACTGAGGTCCCCTCGGAACCGTCATGTGACTGCACGAATCTGTCATTGTTATGTGCAGGATTCACATCGCAAGTTGTTGGCCTTAATCTAATAGACCTAGTTCTTCGAACTCCCTCGATAACGGCCTCAGATCCCTCAGCTAGACTATGGCTCCCCACGTTTGAAGTGGTCGCTTCCATACTTCCACTGACACTTTCTCTACCACTTCTACTCCGACCAAATTTTGACCTTCTATAGACAGCAGTGAACATATCATGTGACCGCACCGGCTGTGAAACTTGCAATTCTGTCCCAGAAGATCCACCAATATTATCTGCATCTAACTTCTTCTCACGGTCTCCATCATCTAAAGTTGGTGTTCTGCTATCTTCTTCAGTGGGGGCTTCTGAACTTAAGACCTTCTCAGTGTCCTGACATTCAGAAACTGTATCACAAGCAGTGCACCCAGAATCCTCCAATGAAGTCTTTGCATCAATCATGTCACAGTTATCAAGATGACCAAAAAGAGTCTTTGACCTAATACGCAACCTCATTGGGACAGGAGTTGCATTTTGTTTACATGGATGATCACTGTCAGTACCGTCTAAAAGCTTAACATTTTCTGTCTCCTGCACAGAATCCTGACAATGATTCTCATTGACATGAATAATTCCATTGGTTTCATTTTGGATCCCTGAACAAGGAGGAACACTGTGGTTCTCCTTTTCAAGCATTGGGTGCCCATTAACAACATTTTCTTTCAGAATGCTTCCCTCAGCAAATGAGCTAGGTCCTGTCTCAGAGCCTGATGGAAACAATTCTCCCATCCTAGAGCGCTTGGTTGAGCGGGATTTGACCCCTCCCCATTTAATGTTTCCATCTTTGCACCCTTCCAAGAGGTCCAAGTGATTTTCAATTTTTGTGGGTTGATCAATTTCACTCTTTTCTCTTATGTCACCATTAGCATCACTCAGGTTGTAATCCTCACAGCCAAAGTAGTTTTGACTTACTTCAGCACCTTCCTCAGGGACCAAAGATGGACCAGCTAGACCAGGCTTGTAATTCATCGGAGGCCCATATTTACTTGAGTCACGATTTGGCAGTTTTAGGACCAATCTCCTCCTAATTCCACCATTGAGATTAGAGTTGGGAAATGGCTGGAGCTTATTTGTTTCATCAGAGTGATCAACGCATATCTCTTTCCCCTTCGAATGTCCATGTCGTTCACTACTTAAGGACACATCCGAATCTTCATTTCCATTGTTCGAGTCCTGAAGTGTGGACTCACTATCAGATGAATCGCTTTCTGAACCATATTCATCTTCTCCTTCAGTAGATGTCCCTGTAATTCTGGAAAACAAATGAAGGGCATTGCGAGCAGCAGCTCTCTGGGGTCTCAAAGATTTTGATGAAGACTTTTTCTTTGCTTTTCGACCATGTCTTGATTTCCTAGAGCGATTGTTCCTATGAGAACTGTTGTCACACTCGTCCAAGTTCTTCCTTTTTACACGCCTTCCAGAGGATGTCATAACTTCAGCCTTAACAAAGAAATAAAAATGATTATCAAGCACTGAATATAAAAAGAAAATGCTGATGCAAAAATACATAAAAGCCTTTTACTTCTTCTTTCTGTTTCTTCCTTCTTGATCTACGAAGCGCATCTTTTTGATTGTCTTCAGCCTCACTGTCTTCGTCACTATTTTCTGGATTTGCAGAAGCATCAGAACAGAAACTCCCGTGCTCTTTTCCAGAAGAGTACTCCTCAGTTACATGATACTCTGAATCTGATTCATCACTTTGTATCTCAATTTCTGGTTCCCAATCCATTGCATCCACAAATCCTGGAAGTGGTTCAATCAGCATTTCCAAGTCTATGATGGGAAAAGTTTGGTACGGCTGGTCCATGTTGAAGTCTGTTCCAATAGAAAATCGGAATGACGAGGGTCTCCACTCGATTCCCAAAGCTCCTAACCGCCTTCGTTGATACATGCTCTGGTATGGCTCTGGATATGGAATCATGCCTGTCATCATATACATACATGAGACATGGGGGAAAATAATGACATTCTTTAAACAAGAATCACCAACCTGCATCACAAAGGAGATCTTGCATATTCCTCCTGTACGGAGCAAGTTGTGTTTCCTGTAAAATATTATAAAATAAGAAAATGCATGAATAAAAGCTGCCTTCAAATTCGTAGAAGTTGGGGTTAACAGCCCCTCGGAGAGAAAATGAAATGCCAGTTTGAGATGCAAGAAGTTTTAAAACTTGAAGAGACACTGTCTCAGCAAGAAAGCAGTAGTTTACAGGCACACTTATATTATCCATACAGCTTGATACAAATACAATTTATATATTAACCATTATGCACTCAGAACTTAATAGATTGGATGCCTTTTATATCCCAGAGAATTATGATATAATGCAGAAAATAACACCCCAAAAGTAATGAAGAACAGCGCAGAATTGGAGACCATATGAAGCAGATGCTGCAAAGTATGAGCTGGCATAACAAGTACATCTCCGTGTACCAAATTAAGAGAACAGTTTTTTCTTTTTGAATAAGTTTAAGAGAACAGTTTTTTAAGGAACATGAATCACACAAGCCACTGCAGCACTGCTAATAATAATGGTCCATGGATAGTGATACCAATGACTTACAATTTAAAACATTTATACAACGATAGATTACAATAACCAGAATGAATAATTTCAAATCTCAATTCCCAGCCAGTATTGGCGAGGATGAGTCAGTGTATGAATTAGCTAAAAAGTTCACTTTAGATTGTTTTGAATTAGAAAGGCGATCCGTGGAACGTGATACCAATCATTCAAATTCAAACTATGATAGACAATGATGGAGTATAGGATATTTTCAAATGTCAATTTTCTAATCAATATCAATAAGAATAAGTAAGCCTTTAAACTTACTAAAATGTTCACTTCAAATTGTTTTGAATTAAATGGTGCAACCCTGAACCTATCTAGCACTTAATCTCGATCTTCCTTTCTTGACTTGTAGTTTCTCAAATAGGCAGCACATGAGTACAAAGACAGTTTAGTAAGGAATTGACAGACCACCAACCTGGTCAAGGACATTTCCATTTGTATCCTGAACGACAGGGCGATAATCTCCAAGAAAAAACTGTTTCAAGACATGCATCAGAAATCATTTACTAAATCCGGGATGATGCAACCAAAATACTTCTGGACTACAACAAACCTGGTCATACTTGGCATCCTGCTGGGATTCTCCTTGCCCTGTATTCAATATGTACAATTGGCCAACATCATCTGAAAGTATTATTGATGTCCCATCCCTATAAGATAGAAAGAAACATACATCAAAGCTAACAACTTGTCCGTGACTAATTAAAAAATTTAGCACACACAAGGTGGATTGAATGTACTAAATCTGGCATCTCCTTTTCCAAGTAAAACAGCTGTACAGATTACATCTGATGTCTTTGACACACACCTGAGCTTGAATCTCTTGAAGTAACATCAAATGTATTGAGAAAAGCTGTAGAAAGCACAAGTAAGATCATAGACTTACGGAGAAAATTTTCCATCAACTAGCTTGAATCGCCCAATTTCGTATGTTCGAATAGGTGCACCTTCCCATATCTACAAAGTTGAAGGATTTATGTGGAATTTTGGTACTTGACTTGATATATCATGTATACGTAAAAGAAAATTTTAGTACGAGGGGGGGGGGAGGGGGGAGGGGGGGAGGATATCAGTTATTACTCACATCCCAGACAATTGTTTTCCCATCATAACCAGCACTCATGGCTATTCTAGGATTAGAAGGATGGACATCAAGTACATAGGTCTGCAATCACAAAGCACACACCATGAGACACAGTCCGAGCAAACAAAAGTAAATGCAATTTTGTAATCAACTCCTACTTATGTTTAATCTCATGTTCAGGCAGCTAAAATGTACTCCCTGTTTCAATTTGTTTATCCTATTTTGACTTGACACCAAGTGAACAAAGTAAGAAGACTTTTGAATCTCGTGGTCTTAAATTAAAGATATGTCAAATGTACCAAAATGCCCTTTAATCTTGTGGTCTTAAACATGTCATGTGGAAAGTTGAAATAAAGAGTTGGCAAATAAGGAAAGAGGCATTCAATTTGAAACGGACTTAAATGGAAAGTAGGACAACAAATTGAACAGAGGGAGTAATAAATAATAATATGATAAAGTGGGTCTTCAGTCCAGTTAATTTTAGTATAGGGCAGATCTTGTTCACAATCTTTGAAGGCTTGCCCATTTATGACAGCTATTATGACAAACCATGATCAAATTGCATGAGATAGCTTACAGATTCAGTATGACCCGTCAAAGAATGAACTAAGCTACCATCAACAGCATTCCACACGCATATTCTGCAATCTGCAAACAAACGAAGTTTCATCAGATCTACTTAAGATAACATCTTAGGGCTTCAGCAAGAATTATAGGTGCAAAAGAAAAAGAAGAGTGAACGTAAGCCTTTGGGATGAGAACAAGCTGAAGTTATGTTTTTAAAATTATTTTACAAGGAACAGTACCAAGAAGCATGGCGGAGAATCTACCAATGGGAAGTACCCAATGAAGAAATCAGGGAGAAGAACTGAAGGCAGTACCCAAGAGTTAAAAAATTTAAAAAGCAGTCTAACTGAAAGAGTTGTATTAATTCGTCAGCTAATTTAGATGCTCTTCATGTGCGGAAAATGTATAAATACATCATACCCATGATAGCAGCAAGGACAAAACGGTTATCCAAGCTCCAGACAATCATATTAACACCACGTGGAGTTGGAAGAATTCTTTGACGTGGACCGCCTCGAGGAGGTTGAGGTGGCATTGGCGGTGGTGGAACTTTCAAATGATACGCTTTCTGCCAACGTCCACCCTTTCCCTTAAACAATGAGTATACAGTATGAGAATGATTAAACAGATCTAGATATTGCTTCGAGCTTAGAAAAGAAAGCAAGGATTGAACTGGGATCTAGAGAGAACTCACATGCGATCTACGTGATCTCGGGATCCATATGATTGCACTACCATCACGGGAACAAGTAACGATGTTATCATGATTAAACCTGAAACAGTAAACTTAGGTTGTCAAGCTTCTTTAACCAAAATCACAAGCATAATTTATGACGACAGAGTTATACAGTATGTAGCTAACATCACGAAAGAACAATCGTTACTCTTTCCTACTTTGGTTTTTAGTTCCTTTAATTTCCTGAGACATACCATGAGTTTTTGAACTTAGGGCCACAGTCTTCCTTTGATGCATCAGTGGAGGAAAATCTGGACGCAGCAGCACAACCACTGCATTCACAAGACAAGATCATGAGCACAAGGAATGGAAACACACTTGAATTGAACGGACACATGAAACCTTGTCATGGAGCTATCAACCTGAATTGCACATAGTTTACATCATTTTCATGACCAGATAAAATCTCTATCTCATGATTAGGCTGCTCTGAATCATCAGAATTAGATTTACAAGCATTCCAGACCTGCAAGTAGATAAGATTCTCGTAAGCAGCAACATATCAGTGTCAGAAATCTACAACCACAGGGTAATGACAGTGAATAAGAGTCAGACAGTAATATGTTCTTACTCTTGCACAAGTGTCTGAGCTTCCAGTTACAAAGAATGTTCCACTGTTATTGAATGCACAACAGAAGATCTGGTGGCTTTGCAAAACAGTGCTTGATGATGGACCAGTGTTCTTCCCTACAACCATTTAGGCATTTGCCATTTAAATTTGGATTCAGAATGCCGACAGGCACCATGTTGCTCTGACTCTTCAAAAATGTCAACAAGAGAGTGCCAGATCCTCCAAAAGTAATATAAACTTGGAGAAACCAACATGGATGTGGAGGCATTTTTTAAGAGTCTGAGCAACATAGCCAACAAATAACATTGTAACTTACCAGCAACTGTTTCAGGCGGTTTGGGTATGTATAGGCGTGGATTAAACTGGGAATATCTAGCATCCCAAATCCGGCATGTTCCATCATCAGATGACCTGCAGTAATGGTAGCAGCATAGAATATATAGTAGTCAAAGAGTGACATTATACAGCATACATAGAGATAGAAAAAAACATCTCCTTTTTTGCAGTTTCTCTTTGGTATACCACTTGTATACAAGAGTTTCTTCCATGAGCAATAAAAGCATACTTTCATTAATAAAATTATTTTACCTTATGATAAAATGTTCCATGAGCAATTAAAGCATGATGGAAAATCAAGTTATTTCATTGGCTAAGACTCATTTGTGTTGAGCTCGTAAGGTATCTTCACAATGTAAGACTCTGTCTCCACACAAAAGACTACTTGTGTTCTTAGCCATAGTGCAGATAGAGTTGGTTGAAACCGCTAACGTGACAAAGAGCAAGATTTATGGAATGGGAAGGGAAAGAAAGATATTAACCATTTGAAGTAAAACTACCAAGACTATGATAGCTTTCAGAGAAAATAATTTAAAAAACACAAACCATCCAGATGATCTGGCAGTGAAACCTTGAACGAGCTCTTATAGACAAGACAACCATTAGCAAGCTCAAGTCAACTTAAAACAGCATATGTCTGGGTATTGACAGGTGAACAGTTACTTTTTCAATAATCAATAATCAACTAAGCCTCATTCTCAAATCAATTAGGGTCATATGAATCCTCTATTCAGGTCAGTTACCATTTTATTTGAACAAATAGTGTGACTAATACTTTGAAAGACACAGCTTCCTCTAGACAATCCATCTATTAGATGGCTAAAAAGTATTACAAAAGCTTTGCAAAAGTTGGAGTTATTTTCTTTAATTAGAAGGAGACACTAGGGGTGCTTCCTTAATATCACTTCAATCTCATGTAAAGAAATACCTACAGGATGAGATCTCCGCTTCAGGGTAACATTTGAATAAAACTTGTGCAGATACACAATTAAGAAAATGAATCAGAGATACAAAGATATTGCACACAGAACTCCACCAAAGTAGCATAGACAATCAAATGATCTTACGATAAGAGCTGATAAATAGAACTGGGTCTTGGACTAAATGCTATTGCCGTAACAGCTCCAGTATGACCACGCAACACAGAAATCGGTAGCCCATCAGGCAAGTGCCACTGTTAGAATTAAAAAAGAACACTAAGATGACAACTCAGAAAAACATATGATAGGAAATCATGTAACTTTGAAAAAGTATCTTACAACTCTGACGATGCAATCATTTGAAGCAGAAGCAACTAAAGTGTTGTTGGAATTGACAGCTAGGTCAGTGATATCACCCTGAAAGAAAAACAATAACAGTGAACTCAAAAGATAGAAGATTAGGAGATGAATCAAGATAGCTATAGAAACAACTTACTTCATGCCCACGACAGCTGGCCAAGCAATATGCAGTTTCCATCGACCAAATCTTTACAAGTCGGTCATCTGAGCCAGTTATAACATATCTCCCAGACCGATCAAATATTGCTGCAGTCAATATTCCTCTTAATTATTCAATTGAATCAATGAATAAATTGACAGAACACCTAATTAAAGCAAAGCTTAATTAACTAAATTACTCAATAGCTCAAGCCCAAAATAAGAAGCGAACATAAACCCACCTTGACCAGATGAAAATTGAAAAAATTCATAACTCTACATAACAGCAAAAGCAGAATGATAATCATCAAAATAAAGCTACTTTATGATTAACCAATGTCAAAAATTACACACACACACCATGTAGCAAAGTTTGCAAACAGTATCGTCAAAATGGGACCACTACTTCCTTCTGCTTAAGGGTAAAACATTCAGACAAAGTAAGAAGTTACACATGAAGTTATATAACTCAAGTTTTAGGGCACTCAGCCACTCAGAAAGATAGTTATCATTGAGTCCACAGAGGCGATGATATAAAAGTAAGACATGCAAACCAAAGAAGTTACCACAATAAACTGCGTTCCTATGTCCTCGAACTTTTTTAATATTTTGCATCTTCTGCACCATAGTGGATGGTTTTGCAATGGCATAACATGCCGCACGGATAGATGGTGCACGATGGTGTTTAGAAAATCCACCACCAATTTCTCTCAAACTTAGTCCACGCAGCTGATCTGCTAGCATGTGCGGCCAACGTAGGTGACCTGGAGGCTTAACTTCATCATTCCTCTGATCTTGATCACCTGAGAGGAAGAGAGTTTAAGGGTAATTGAGAGCTAACAGAAAGAAGAAAGTAAAACCCTCTACCACTCGTGGATTCATCAAGTGGTGCATAATGGTTCTTGTCAAGGATATGAAACTACCCCCCCCCTCCCCCACATTCGTCAGTTTTGGCACCTAATGTTTACTAGGCAGGATTCTACTAATAATATTACTCTATAGGACTTCTGCAAAACCCAGAAAAACAAGTTTAAACTATAATATGACACATTCTCCATGAACTAACTTTAAATCATTATTGTTTCCTTCAACGTATTTTAAATCACTGTGACTAATCTAATACAAATCAAATAAATATTTAAGCTTTGTGCTCATTCAATCTGCTTCACATGAAATGACACAGATGGAATCTTAAAATTTACGACATCGAAATTCACAGAGCATGAAGAACTCATGAAATTTCTTGATAAACAAGTGAAGAGTAGTGAAACTAGAGGACGTACTGCTGAGAAGTGAAAAGGAACCAGTTCCTAGCAGAGTTGGAACAGCTGCTGCATTAATTGTATTGCCACCAACCATACCCAGAGGGGGGGCTTTCACACTCGACAATAATTGTTTAAAGAGCTTCACCAAGTGATCCTTTCCCACGTGAGAGTACCTAGATACATCACACACTATATAACTATCAACACAGTAAGCAGCAAACATAACTCAGGAAAGAGGGAGATTACGATCCTAACTGCTTTCATTTTCTCAAAAGAGGATGAGGAAAGTACCAAAAGTACTGTTTATAAAAGGCTGGAGGGAAGCAAAGGATCAATAAGAGATTCACTGTCAAACAAAAACAACATTTACAATAAACCAGATGATTTTCTTTTATCTGCAATTTGTACAAATGGTTTCATTCTTGAATCAAAACAACTGAATGACCTCAGTTTTCACAAGTTTGACGCTTATCAAATATCAACAGATAAAGGCCTATCACAGAGAGTAACATCGTTCAATCTGAAAGCAATTCATAAACTGTAATTCAATGCCATTCAGAAAACATGTTACTAACATGGAGATATAAAAGAAGAAATACATGACAAGAGATTGGTTAAAGAGGAATTGATAAGTCATATATCCTTGGCATTTGATGTTGGGGAGCAAAGGTTACCTTTCCACCAATCTATTGTAACTTAATGGGAAAGACCTCCCATCATCATTTTCGTCACCACTTGGTGCTCCGCTCCTTGAATACCAAGCATGGTATCTACGGGGTAAAAGTTGATGCTCCAGAAGCTCATTCCAGAATTGCCCATAAGTTCTGTGACATTGCCCAGCTGATAGGAAATGCATAATCAAAAAATAGACCTCACCCATGTCGATGTCCACATCAGCCTCTGATGATCTTTGTGGATCAGATGGCTGAGAATTTTGATTAGCCTTTCCAGATAAGTTCAATGATTTCATACTTCCAGATGGTGCATCGCAAGGGGGAATATACTTCCGAAAAGACATATGTCCACTATAACCTAATATATATATGATACATTCATCAAAATCCTTTCCAAAATATGATGTCAGGAAAATGAAGAATAAAACAAATAAAAGAAAGAAATGCTGAATTATCACATCACTTTATAACTTGCCGCAGAGATGCCATGTACAGTTAAAATTGCAATTTTCTTGCACATGTTTGAGAGGAGCCTCTATTACAGAATAAATGAGGAAAGGAGCAGAAGTTGATCCCATTGTTAATTAACACTCAGCAGGGTGAATTGCCATCCCTGGGACAAGTTTAGAAATGGAGAAACCTCTACTTTTAACGGCAATAATCTGTAACACAGTTACACAGTTCATCATATCTAGACCATGTTGTCTCTTTACCCATAGCAAGAGTGTATTCGAGTCTACACATAATCTAAAAGAACCACACTAGAGCTAAAGGAAAGTGTTTTGACTGAAATTTTGGAACAATTTGTTTCTTTTTTGATAAATCTAAAACTACAGAACCCTTTCTCTGTGGACACTCAAGTTGGAAAACTAATGTGGGAAAGATAAATATAATTTGGTTTATTATCCACAAGGACCAAGTCTGAAGAACCTGGGATTCCAAGGAAAACATGAACATCATATCTAGGAATAAGTATACGAGTAAGAACACTAAAGGAGAGCCTTGGAAATATTTAACATCAGCCATGATGTACTTTTGTTCCATGGTAATTTTTTAATCATGTTCTAGGCAGCCTGAGAAAATTTAAGAGGTTTCAGTGTTTGTAGTTCAAACCTAGGTCCAGAGACAAGTTTTTGTGGTCGAATTCTAGATACGTTGAAGTCAAGTGGAAACCTTAAATATAGTTAAAATGACAAGCTTGATCCACTTACTGTCAAATGAAAGAGACTTTTATTCAGGCACCCAATGGTTGCTCTTAACTTCTGGCTTGATTGGCTATTTGGCCATGATCCATAGCAATCAATCAATCAACTATCCTCAACCTCAAACTACAATCAGTGTCAGCTGTAAGAATCATCTATATCAATTGATGTTTCTACTTTTGATAATTGATAGGGTCCATTGATGTATTCAGGTCCATTTCCTTCTAATACTGAATAGTAGTGTTTTAAGGCAGATTTGTGTTCTCCAAATCACCCACTTATCCCTACACGGAAAGGAGCCTCTAACTAGACTAAAAGATTCTGACTGAAACTGCACTAATGTAAGTGAACAACAATATCTAATTCAAATTCTTAGCCCCGATTAGTTGGTAACGACTCTATGGATCTTCTACTTCCACTATTTTCAAGTCCTATCCAGACTCATGTTGATTTTTGAGGAATTGTAGGCTTTGTGATACCCATCACCTTGTTTGTTACATTTAACCACCATGTTGTCGTACCTAAGGACTGGTGTTTGGAGACGGTGTTTGTATGTTTCCATAGAACATGGACAACCTATCTCAGACTATTTTTTCTCATTTTATCTTCCATAAGTGCTAATAGCACCCTCTGTCATATGTCATCGTTTCTGATCTTGTCCAATCACGTAGGACCAAACATCCATCTTAAAATCAATATCTTTACAACATTTACCTTTATGAATATATTGGATTGGCCAACTTAAGAGGCCCAATATTCACACCCATATGATAATGTCGAATTTCCCAACCATTTAATAGAACTTACCTTTCAATTTGTCAGACATATTTTGCATAGTACGTCTCCATTTAAGCTAATCATAATAAATTTTTCGCATTCATCTTCACCTATTATATCATTCCTCTAAATGATTGAGTCTTGGATTTTAAATTGTCTATTAAGCACAATCATGCATCATCCTATCTAATTTCACTTCACCTACATTGTTCTTACGAAAGCTTAACTTTCCACTACATGGCATAGACCCAAACTGGTTCTTTATTACCTATTGTAATGAACCCTAGTTTATATTCACTCTTCCACATTTTATTTTTGCACAATTAGGAAGAAAGGTGCATAGTTGGATGGACTAAGGATCATAATCATTTTATTGATAAATGGTCATATTCAGTTTTTTTATAAAGGGTCATACTCATAAATGAAAGCGCAAGAGATAAGTTCTCAGGCCTCATTTGGGTTGAAAAAACTAATAAAGAGCGAGAGAGAACAAATTTGTTCAATCTCTGCAAGGGGGAAAGGTTCTTAGAAGTTAGAACCACTTTTGTACAAATCTTTCACTAGCCTTGACGTACACTAGTTGAATGGGTGCGATAATCATGTGGATACTTTGTTCTGATCCTTCAAATATTTGTTTCTTAGATACTCAAAAAATGTTGTCGGATTCTCCAAATGTAAAAACATTTTTTGAGGATCCGACACTAATGCGGCAGCATATCTTTTTTCTTTTTTTAAGAAAGTAACCGTGAATGCGGTGGTACTTTTGGAGGATCCGGGCAACAAAGCTTCAAAAGCCACTAATAATTAGCAAAGAATTTGATATAGCCATACCCAATCCTTGCACACACCCTTATCCAGTACGTACATCAAACGAATTTGTGTAACATAGCTTAGAAGAGCACAAAAATCATATTTATAAGCTAAAGCAGAAGAGGTCAGCTTCAGAGGCTTCATTTGGGATGAAGAAACGAAAAGGAAAGGAAAGGTGGAAAACAACTATAGAATCTTCGAAACTGACTGGATAAGTATGAATATAGCATTAATAAATTCTTGAAGTATCTCTATTATTTTTTTTATTCAATTGTTGAGTGTACATTACAATTGTACTAAGAATTTCCTAAACGAACTATTTTAATATATAAATCACAAAGATAGGCTTTATATTCATTCTACCTATACTAGCGCAATATGGAGTCAACAATTGGGAGGTAGTGCGTCATGACTTAAACACTTGACAAACCACACTTGACTTAAATATTTCAGGAGAAATCTTAACAGTTAAAGCACTCCCATGATTCGACAAGACCAAGATTCATGGTCAACCAAGGAAGTGCAATCTCCGCTTTTTGAACCTAAAGAAACAAATATGGGCTACAAGCATCGACCTCTATTCAACCTGTTCTTCTAGTTCTTAGAAGAAAGGTGTTTTTGGAAGGAAAGTAAACCATGTCTTATCTTCATAGTTTGTGTTTTACTGTTAAATTTATTTTCCCCAATGAATCAAACTATGCCTCAATCCGAAACTGATTATGCTCGAGTATATGATTCCTATATATCCATTCACTTTTCAGGACCATCACAATACTAAATTTATTTACAGCAACAAGGTTTTAATATATTTCCACTTCCCAAAGATGATACTCATAATAACACCATTCCCCTTTAACAGAAAATCAGAAAGACAATGAAAAACAACATTAATAGACTAAATCATAAGAAGTTGACATCCAGTAACAGAATAGCATTAGGCACTCCTTCCCTCTCCCAACTTATCTTCATGAAACCCTAATATATACTGCAACCAAAATAACCTAATTCAAGATGTTCTATTCTATATTTTGTTCCAATAATATTGATCTTATGTACATATATAAGAAACACAGACAAAGTACAAAAAATCATCCAATAACTTTGAAATAAAACAAAAAACAAAACCAACAGCAAAAAGATTGAACCTTTTATATTCTCTGAGCAAATTAACCAGATGGGCAATCACCAGAAGCTAGAAACTCGGCCACAAGTTTCTTCAAAAACATTGAACAACCAGACTCATACAAATTCTACTGTAGCATTGAAACAAAAAGAAATTCAAGTTATTTACACTTCACACCCCATTAAAGTAGAAAAATAAACCGACAGTATTGCAAGTAATAGCCCAATTTGAGATCTCATAAACCTACATGCAAAAGAAAAAAAAAAGAGTCCCAATTTTGAGTACAACCTCAACAAGAGCAAAATACCCTCTATTTCTACCCTACATTCCCCCAAATTGGAAACTAAATTCTCACCTACAATACAGTGCTCCTGTCCCTGTTGAACCCACCGCGGTTTGTTTGTAGAGTAAAATTTCAGCAAAAAAGAAAAATGGAGATCGAAGGAGAATGAGTTGTTTATAGTTTCTCAAAAATTGAAAAAGAGAGAATTTTGATAAAGAAGAAAAAGAAAACAAAGTGGGTTATAGATATGGAGGAGGGAGCTCTAATATTTTGGGTAGAAGAAGCTCTGTGTAGTCTTTGGTTTTGTAGGAAAGAGAAGAGAAGAGGGTGAGAGAAGGATGTGTGAAGAACACAGTAGTAGAGAGAGAGAGAAGGGCCACAAAAGGGGGTTAGAGTTAGCAATTTATATCTTTATGCCTTTCTTCAAAATAAATAAAACAAAAAAAAGATAAATTATGTGAGAAATTTTATCCTAAATAAATAAATAATAACCTAAGTAAATATTAAAATAATATTATAGATGCTTTTATGAATTTTCAGTTTTGATTTTGGTTAAGTTTTATTTAGTTTTTCCCTGTGAAAAAAACAATTACAGTGTAATTTGCTTTATTTTTATTATTATTATTGAATATTGAAAATAGTGTTTCCATTTTAAAAAATCCATTTGTTTTCCTTTTACATCTCTTTAAAAGTTGAAATCAAATATAACGGTTTTTGCAGTTGACAAGGTTGGGTTAGAGTTCCCTTTTTCTTCTTATATATATTTTTTCTTGTGAGGGTCTAATTGGTTAAAGAAAAGTGAGCTTCTATTCTTCCAATGTTGTTAATGTTTGTACAGCATTTGACATTGATTTTGTGGGTCAGCTAGCATGAGGCTTTTTGTTACTAACCTTTTTAAAATTTGTTGAAGTGATGGCAACTCTCAAAAAATTCTCTCCCAAAAATAAAATAAAAAAATCTTTCCAAATAAATAAGTGTTTTAATTTAAAAGGAAGTAAATCAAAGGAAATATATCTTTACTCTTTTCATGCTAAATCTCATATTTGCTTAATCATACGCCATGGTGGCAGCTGACGATCAGTCATTGATGGTGATTGATCAGACAATTCACATTGATTCCACAATCCACTCCCACCCCTCAATTCTTCGGAACATGTTATTCTTATAGTTTTACCTAATTCAGTGAACAATTATGCATCCTTGGTGCAACCCTCGTCCCTCAATGAGACTTCTTAAGCAAAAATGTCAACATAGATTCGATCCCAATATAGTTAATAAATTTCGTTGATGGAGTCCCAACTATGAAGTGGACTACATCTGAAGTATCGCGAATGAAAACGATAGAAAATTTGGAATACATTGTCATTGGTAAAATTTCTTATGGTTGGCCAAGTTGTTTAATATTGTTTTCAAGATGGTGAAAATGCTTGAAGCATCGTGATAGAGTACTATGATATTGTTGTGTAATTCAGAATTGCAACAAATATAGGGGTATCAAGTTGTTAAGCCACACTATGAAGGCCTGGAAGAATGTGGTAGAGATGAGAGTGAGGACCAGTTCAAAGTTATGCAAGAATGCTTGACTACAAAGGCCATTTAACCTGTAAGAGGACTGGTGGAGTAGTATTGGAAGTGGAAAAAAAAAACTTACACATGACGTTCATCGACTTCGAAAAGGCTTACGATAAAGTTTCTAGGGGAGTCATATGGAGGATCTTGGAGGCTAGAGGTGTACATAATGGAGTACATTAGGTTGATTAAGGGCATGTATGATGGAGCGAAGACCCAAGTACGGACAGTGGGAGGAGACTCAGAGCATTTTCTTATGTTGATAGGGTTGCACCAAGGTTCAACCCTTAGCCTATTTTTATTTACCTTGGTAAAGGATGTATTGATGCGACATATTTAAGGTGAGAATTACTAACACCCATAAGCTAATTGAGACAATTAATCACATAATCACACCCCCAAGAATGGGGGTTTTAGCCACACATTTTAAAAAGCATGAAAATATTACCAACTATGTTCTCCATCAGCTGGGTAACAAAATTCAAGTCTTCACAATGCTTGAAATTAACTTAAAATCAAAACCCAACTTAAAATTCTACTCAAAAATTCTAAAACAGTGTTTGGGATAAAAAAAACTCCAAGTAAGAACTCTCAAACACTCAGAGTATTCGCTCAAAATTTCAGAACTCCTTTTCATCATTTAAAAATTTACATTTATACTCTTCCAGAATTTCAGCTTTTGGACCGATCGGCAGAATTAGTTGAGCATCGCCGATCAGGTCGGCGCTGCGCCAAGTGTCTCTCTTCATCACCTTCCTGACTTGCCTCTTCACCATTCAACTTATGTAACTTTCGGCGATCAGAATCCTTAACGCCGATCCATTCAGCAGTTCACCGAAATGCCATTTCCATCGCCGAGTAGGCTTTTCCCCAGGGCTGGCACGCTGTAACTTTTGGCGAGCTGAAGTACTACTCAGCGAGTCGTCGAGTGGTCTTGGCGATCGTCAGCTTTTCTTGTCTTCAGCTTTTTTTCAGCTTTTCTGCTCCTTTTTGCCCGGTAATGTCCTTGCCTTGCTATTTTGCTTTCATAGCTGCAAATTAGCACTTAAACATAAATTTAGAGCATAAGATAAGCAATGAAGACATTAAAAATATGAATATTAAGCCCTAAATGAGTCGAAATCCCAGACTCATCACTAGGCCAATTCTTAATTGCTTCGATTTTCTTAGGATCGACTTGGATGCCTTCACTGGAGACAATATGGCCAAGGAAAGCAACACACCTCAGCCAAAACTCACACATGTTAAGCTGAGCATACAATTCCCGATCCTTGAGAATTCGCAACAAAATCCTTAAATTCTTAAAATGCTCATCCTCAATTCGTAAGAAAATCAAAATATCATCAATAAACACAATCACAAAAATATGAAGATATTGCTTGAAATCCTTATTAATAAAATCCATTGAGGGCATTAGTCAAACTAAAAGACATCACCAAAAACTCAGAATGACCATATTGAGACTCTTCTTCACCCTCAATCGGTGATAACCCGGTCGAAGGTCAATCTTAGAGAAGTAACTCGATCCTTGGAGTTGATCAAACAAATCATCTATCCTTGGGATATGATACTTATTCTTAATGGTAGCCTTATTTAATTATCGATAGTCAATGCCAATTTAGAGCGAACCATCCTTCTTTCAAATAAATAACACTGGGGCACTCATCGAGAGATACTCAGTCTAATAAAACCCTTACCCAACAAATCCTACAATTTATCCTTTAACTTCTTAAGTTTTATCAGGGCCATACGATAAGGAGAAATAGAGATAGGCTGCGTATTTGCGAGAAGGTCAATACCAAAGTCTTTTTCCCTTTTGGGAGGAATACCAAGAAGATCATCGGGAAATACATCCGGAAACTCATTTACAATAGAAATTGACTCAAGAGTAGGGGTTTCAGAATCTATATCCCTAACCTTAAAAAGATGACAAATGTAAACCTTAGAATTTATTTTCCTAGCCTTTAGACAAGAAACAAATGGACCATTAGGTATAGAATATCCCTCTTCCCATGACATGATAGGTTAGTTCGGAATCTTGAAAGTGACCAATCGGATCCTACAATCTATGAAAGTCTAACATTCATGGTGCCAATCCATCCCAAGAATAACATCAAAATCTAACATATCAAGCTCTACTAGATCAACATGAGTGACTCAATGAGAAACAAAAATAGGACAATTTCTATAACTTATCTTAGCCAGAATAGAATGACCAATGGAAGTAGAGACATGAAAGTGATTTGAAAGGACTCAGGACCATAATCAAATCTGATGGCCACATAAAGAGTAACAAAGGATAATGTAGCACCCAGATCAAGTAAGGCATAAAAATCAAGGTGCAGGTCTTTCAGCATACTGGTCACCACATCTGGGGAACCCTCGTGATCCAGTCGAGTCTAAAGTGCATAAAATTTATTTTGCTTAGGGGCACCCAAACCGGAACAACTCGATTGAACTTGACTACCATCTCTTCTTTTAGTAGCATGCAGCAAGCAATCTCTAATCTTGTGACCATTCTTCCCATACTTAAAGTAACCATCAGTGTCGGCTAAACACTTTCCATCATGCTTTGTTCCACACCTTGAGCAAGCGAGATATATATATCTTCTTAATCAACATGGTGATATGACACTCTTTGACAACCAAATCGGACACACTCGACACAAACTTGCTCATCCATGCCCAAGAGTTAGCAACCATAGTGGGAGCATACTTAGCAATTGAGTGAGCTTCAAAGCATACTCATTCATACCCATATTGCCTTGTCGGAGATTAATGAACTCAATCAATCACTTCCGTTTCTCTTATCTCAAGAGGAAAGAAATGATTAAGAAAAGATTCTTTGAATTTCTCCGAATCAAGAGGACCCGCATCAAAAGCCCTCTCACTCTTCCATTGTTCAAACCAAACTTGAGCAACACCCTTGAGTTGATAAGTTACCAACTCTGCCTTCTCAACCGTAAAAAAATGCATAATTCTCACTATCTTGTACACTTCATCAATAAACTCTTGAGGATCCTCATCAACCTTAGAACCATGGAATTTCGGAGGATTCATCCTAGTGAAGTCCCTTATTCTTGTCACTGTCGTACCCATATTTTGGTTCACGGGAGCAATGGCCTCTCTTTTAGCTTGGGTCATCATAGCTTGAGCCAACACTTAAAAAATGGCTCAGAGTTTGGCATGAGTCACTTGCTTGGCCAAAGGGTCAATCGGAACTTAATGAACCTCAGGCTCCGCAATTCTCACCCACATTCCTTCTCATGTAAGCTTTTCTAGGGGCCATATCCTAAAAAGGACCGAACATGATTTAGGAGAAGAATATTTATAGAGATATACTCTATTTCATTACTTTAGAGTGATGAAAGAAATGGAGTTTCAGAATTTTTTTGTAGCCTCCTATTCATTAATGTGGCGTGTTTCAAATTCATGAACAAAACTCTACTTAACACGACTTGTCAGACATCCTAGGAACTTTTCTAAAACCTTGTGTTCTGAATACCAAGTTTGTTACGACACAAAGTACATCCTAGATGTGACATGACATATAAGACCACGAGAAGCCCTACACAAGCCACTTGACATACAAATACACAATATAATAGAAACAAGAGAATCTCATATCAAAGTGAAGTGTTTGACATTTAAGCGTAAGTCTATCATAGTCTTGAAAAGTCATTCTAATACATCAAAAAGGGGGGTCGGAACGTAATCCATACACCATGTACAACATCTGAAAATTAAAGACATATGAAAATAATAAAAGTGACATGGTCTTCAAAACATGAGGACTCACCAAGTCTTCATATCTTCTACGCAATCCACTAGCCACGAATGGAAAAAGAAAGATCGCCAGATTTTACATTAGTGAAACAATGTAGGAATAAGTATGCATTAGCACATGGAATGTACTAAGTATGAGGTATATGCATAAAACATGAAAACATGATCATAAGAGGACATAATAAAAAACGTGAAATGCAGGACCAAGGTAAATATAGTAAAACCTTTAAGGAGACATCATAAATCATGAACATGGTAAATTCATCTTAAAATCATGAGTAAAGATTCATAAGACCTTTAAGAATAACTTAGTTCTTTTTGTGGGATATTTACTATTAACCGACATAGACCATGTGAGCTATAACATGGAATCTGGTGTCTTAGTCCCACACTGAAAGGTGATGTCATTACTTGCCAAGAAAAAGACCTTAAACTTTTAGCTTAGGTGGATCCACTAACTATGTAAAATAAGACAACCTACGAGGGAATGTAGTTTGGGAAAATGAGATTGCTACTAGAGACTCGACTTATACTAACAAGAGAGCCTCCATCTCAATATTCTCTCGATGCTAAGTAAAAATCCCAAATGGAGAAGTCATAAACATAAGCATATCATCATCCATGGAAAAATGTAATTAAGTTACTTATCCAAGCTAAAAACATCATAGACTATCTCATTAAACCATGTGTGAGAAAACCTTTCACTATTCATAATTTCTTGAGTATGTGAGAAAACCTTACACAATTCATGCATATGTGATAGAACCTTTCAAGATTCTCTTAATGCTTATTTTAAGGAAACCTAGATCATAATTCATTCCTTTACCATAAATCATGCATACTTCATGAAAACATCATTCATAGATACATAATTTCTTCATAAATTTATGTCTTTTACGATTCATAGTCAAAATCATAATCAGTGCATGGGTTCATGTGATTTCAATTGGAAAGCATGTAACTAAGTTAAAAAAATCATCAGATCAAACACTTGAATCAACAAAAAAAGCACCCATGAAGAATTGAATGAGTACCTAATCCATTTGATTATAATTGAATTGGAAAATTGAAGAAAACCTTGAGGCTCAATGGGTGAATGAAACCCATTTATGGAACCCTACATACCTTGAGGATAAAACCCATAATCAATGATGAAAAATGAGACTTGATTTGGAACTTTAGCTTCTTCTTCTTGACCTTGAGAGACAATAAGAGGAGATGAACTTGGATGGATTTAGGGAATTGAAGAGAATGAAAGATTTGGGGTTAGCTTTAGGAATAAGAAATAGTAATAGGGATAAAACGACGTAGTATATGTATTAGATGCATAGTAAAAGACCCAAATACCCTTAAAAACTATCAGATGGTTCCAACGTTTTAGACCTATGGTCTGTAGAACTTTCTATGGCCCGTATTGGTAAACTGTGGAACTAACTCTCAGAAACCTAAGTTTCACCTTACTTCCCACGAGAACTTTCTATGGTCCGTTTAAATTCTTAAGGTCCATAGACCATATCCATAGAACTCAATATTTTAGTCCACAATTTCACTAAGTTTGAAACCTTTGTATGGAAGCCATCTACGACTTGCCAACCATCATACGACCCATCATTTTCATTTGTAGACCTGTCCTATTCATTTGTAGGTCAAACTTCAGAAACATGAAATTTTAAAAACTCATCTCCAAATCTACTACTTCCTTCCTACATCTCGTAGAACTTCCTAATTCCATAGGTTGGACTCGTAGAACCTATTTCAGTGCTAAGAATCTGTATTTTCCTTTTCCTTTTAACTTTCCAACTTCTAGGGTTTTCTATTATACAATAACCAAATTCATCCAAATAAATCAATCTTTAACAATCATTCATAGCCACAACCCCAGAACAAGGATCTTTAGCTACTAATGTCTAAGAAAAAGAAGAAAAAGAAAAAGAAGAAAAAGAAAAGGAAGAAGGAAAAGCCTAATGGTGGATTCTATTATTTGCCTCTTGTGCCAAAAAGTATGATGGATCTCTAGAAAATAAGCACGATGTTACATTTATAGGGTTTGGGAAAAGAATCTGTTTTCTTTCTTGGATTTGAATCCTGAAATTTGGAATTTTTGTTGGGCTTTAATGTGGCAGTGCGCCACCATAGCACCAGACACAGGCTTTAGAAATTTAGGGCCTAGCAGGGCGCGCCACCTGTTTTCTGGACCCGGGCTTTAGTGGTTTGGGGCCTGGCATGGTGCCCTACAGTGCGCTAGAGCGCAGATTTCTCTTAATCATTCATTTTTCGTACTCCTCTAATTTTCTTTCAAGTTCTCCACCTTTGTTTAAGGTACCATTTACTTGATTCTTGCATCAATTCCCCGTAATGTATAATCACATGTCTTAGCGCATAATTTTCAGCATAATCATCAAAACACGACCAATATAGTATAGAATGCTCTTAAAACTCAAGGTACATACAGGCAAAATAGAGTAAATGAACATTTAAGGACACCCAAGATCATCATCCCACACTTAAACCTTTGTCCGTCCTCGAACAAATCTCTACACTGTTTCTATCACTTCACCATTAATGCCTAAGGACCCTCCCACCCTTACTTTCATCAACTAAACTCTTTTAATCATGTTTCCATAGTTCGCCTCTCATGCAATAACACATGTCATTGCTTTGCACCAAGCTCCTCTATCTGACACAATATAACCCCAATAACAGACTCACTGCAAATCTACCAGGCCAGTGGGATCATGTATAAACAAAACAAATAACAATAATACCGTGTATATGAGTACCCTAACTATTTTCAGTACAACCCTTCTCTCATGATGTTTTAGTTTCATAGTCATTCAACTTTAGAGGGCCAATTCTGAAAGTTTAAACACTCTCTCTCACAAAAGATGTTTCAACATATCACAACATGCCATAGGCTTTCCCTTAGTGTATAGTGACATTGACAAGGCATTCTACTCATAGAATCAACAAGACTTTCTTAGGTAGTAATGTCGCGTTTTGGGATGGGGAGGATACTTTTTGATATATATATATATACTGAATTTTCTCCCTAATGCACTTGTTTTACAACACACCACTTTACCATTTCTTCTTCTCTTAGCCTTATTTATCTCCTTTGTTCACACCTCTCGAAATTTGCCCTTTTTCTTTTAGTTTCCACCCTTAATAATCAAAAGCACTTGCCATTAGAAAATAATTTTTTTTACTTCAATATATCAATATTTTTTTTTCATTTTTTCATATGCAACCAACTCTTTGCTAGTTAATTCATGGGATCTTTTCACCGACACTCTCCTTCACTATACTCGCCTTCTCCCTTTTAAATCACTATTCTTTTTCTTCAACCCTTTTTCATCACAAAGTGCATTAAGGAACATTAATTGTATCAAATTGAGACAAGGTATCAAAACAAAGAAATAGGCTACAAGGATCAATGAGCTACACTAGGGATAATGTCAAGGAGGCACAAACTAGAATTGGCGGGCTATACAAGGGGAAGCCTAAATTATGTTCCACAACTTCATGCAAGTCAATTCATCACACAAACACGAGGCAAGTTCTAGATGTTAATCTATGCAAGAAACTAATCAAATGCTCACCACACATGGCACCATGGTACACATACATCGACACAATTATTGGATGCTCATACACAAATACATTCAGTGAATTCACACAATTAAGCCTAATTTCTTTCTTTCTAGAGTCCATTAAAGAACCTATGTGTTTTTCAAGAGTTACTTCTTTAATCTATATGATCAGGCATGAACTACCTATGACGTCTGGATAACTTCCAAGTGGGGCTTCAAAGTTCCAAATGTCGGGTGTTCACTCCTATAAACCTATGACTAATTTTCCTTTAAGACAGTCGTCATCCATCTATAATTGGGGCAAGCCACTACTTCTATGACACTCCTAAACAAAATAAAAATATCTACCCGGTTCAAATGGACTATCCTTAGGAAAAGAACCAAAAAGAAAAGATGAGGAACCCATCCTAAAAAAATATATGAAAAGACTCAATAAAATAGTAAAAACTAGGAACTCATACCTCACCCAAACTTAAAAGATGACGTTGTCCACAATGCAACAATTCAATACATAAGCTTACAGTGAAAGGAAGAACTACCTTTGGCTCGTAGGCCTAGCTAATAGCACGTCCTCTTAGTTTTCATCAAGGGTCATCTGCAACCCACACTCATTCTTAGCCATGCTCCTTAGTTCCAAATTTTGGATACTCAGACTTCTACAAAACCTATAAAAACAAAACAAAAATAAAACTAAAAAAATAAAAATCAACATTACAAATAGGGTTGCCTCCCAATAAGCGCCTGATTTAACGTTGTGGCTCGACATAATTAAGTTCATAACTTTTTCTTCTACTTTGAACTTATGAATTGTACCCTAACTTTGCATCAACTTTTCTTCTCCTCTCAAGGGGCGGTGGTATAAAGATAAAGAAATCAAGTAATAGAGTCGCATCTTGCAGTTCTTGGCCTTAATGTGAGGAATGTCATTTTATCGATGTGGACTAGAAAACTTTGGGATATAAGGGACTTTTTTCTCATGTATACACTCCTCCACTAGTTAATATTACTCAAATTTCATGTTGTCATTCAAGCATAATGTAGAAAATGTTTAAAATGACATCTAAGATGCCTCAATTATAAAGCAACATTATTTAGAACATTCTCACTTTTGTACTCTTTCTCAACTTTGAAACTCAGTAATAAAGTATAGTTGCATGGTTGGATTTACTTCTTTTTCTTCATTAGTTGGTCAGCATCCATGATAATTGGTGATTCGACATCAGACGCCTCAACCCTTTTGTTCAAGAGAGACTCAAAGTCATGAATATCTGAGCCAAATTGATCTATTTTTTCTGTAAGCTCAACTTTTCCTTTTTTCAATTAGATTTTCATGTATGTAAGACCATCACAGATAGACTCTTGAAACTACAAAAGTTGAGCTTATTCTTGTAGCCAAAATTGTCTCACTATCTCTGCTTCTTCATAACTTTTTCCTTGTTGGGATTCGGTATCTTCCTCTAATTGAGTATTACCTAAGCCTGTCCTTTGCAATTCATAAGGGTTAAATTTATCCAACATTTCGTTGATTTTTGTAATATGTTCCTCTAATGCCTGGTTGCTCAAGATAACTTTTGTAGAGCTTCATCCAACTTGTCAATCCTTTCTATCATTTTCTTAAATAGTTCGTTTGTACTCATGTTCCCATGCATGGCATTTTGATTATTCCCTTGATTTGTTATTGGTATTTCTACCCATTGTTTTGAGGATGGTACTGAGTATGAATCTGATTCTAGTACAGATTACCTCCCTATAAGAAGTACAGTTGTCATGACCCAGGGGTACCCCTAGATGTAACATGGAATATAGAACCCTGAGGGACTCCATACAAGCCACTTAGCTCTCATAAAATAATAAATAGAACAAGAAGAGTAAAATAATAGTCCAAGTCTAAAACATTTTATAAAGAAATGCAGAAGTCTAAAACACTTGTCTCATCATCTAATACAAGAGAATGAAATTGGGACTAGCCCATACATCATGTCGAAAAGAGAAATACATGAAAGAAAATGCAACAATAAAACTCCATCCTCGAAGCATGAGGACTCACCAAAGCTCAAAAATCTCGAACTCAACCACTAGCCACGAAACTGATAACCTTGACTGTCGGACCCTACATTTGGGGAAATGTAGGTAGGAGTATGTGTTAGTACAACACAATGTACCAAGTATGATAGCCATGCATAAAACAGTTAAATCATGCTAAAAAGGACAGTTCATTCATGACATGTAATTGACCAAGCTAAAACATGATATAAAAGAGTTAGAAAACATAAATCATAAAATCATGGTCAATGCAAGCTAACTTCATCTTTAAAACCTTTGAACTCATATGCGATATTTCTTGAAGTAACCTTAGTTCATTATTAATGTGGGGAATTAGCCTTAACCAACATAGAGACCATGTGAGCTATAACATGATCCCCCGTGTCTCCCACACCAAAAAAGGTTGTCCTACTTGCCAATGTAGAACCATGAACTTATAGCTTAAGTGGATCCACTAGTTGATCAACCTATGGGGGCACATAGTTAAGGGGTAAGGAGATTGCTACTAGAAACCCGTTCTCTACTAACATGAGAACTTCCATCTCATGAGATTGCTTCTAGAAACCGGCCTCTACTAACGGGAGAGCTTCCATCTCATTGTCAATATCCTCTCGATGCTAAGCATAAATCCCACGAAACAATCATTTCTTATTTGACCTTATTATACATGGAAAGGTGTCTTTGGACAACCAATCCAAGCTAGTTTCATTAAGGTAGCTCCTTAGTCTTTGATTCAATTAGGTGAGAAAGTCTTTCAACCTAAGAATCCTTTCTTTGTGAGAAAACCTTTCACATCATGCTAGTATGTGTTTATGAGAATACCCTTTCACAACACAACATCATCATTGGTACTTTACTCTCAAAGCACCCTTAAAACATTTGCATAGATTTAATAAGAAAATGCATAAGTCCATAATTTACCTCTTGAGGTTCAAAATCCACTTTCAATAATCAATACTTAGAGAACATGGGCTAGATATAGATTTCATCATAAATTCATGTAAATCTTGCAATACATGCTTAATTTCATAAAACTCCTGCTTTTACATCACATAACCCTGTAGGCAATACACAACCCTCTTTGGCATCAAAATATCCCCGTAGGCAACACATAACACTCTTTGGCATCAATATAGCCCTGTGGGCAACACATAGCCCTCTTTGGCAATAATATAGTCCTATTAGACAACATCATAACCCCCATAGGTAGTTCATAGCTCAACAACTAACCACAATAACCCCAAGGGTGACAACAAACAATTAAATAGGCTAAAGGTGAGCAATTTAGTTATAAATAATATATATGAATAATGTCCAAGTCGTTCCTAACTTAGGGTTGTTCTGAACAGATTATGAGTCCCTAAAATGAGGGTTTATAACCACTCAATCAGCCAACCACTCACAATTACATCTACAACATAACTAACATTAACTACCCTATTATATCACTCCTAAGCTCTTAGGAAACATGTCGAACGAAGGGAGCAGCCTTAACATACCTTTTCCTTAATAATTTATGCTGAAAATACCTCTGTCCACACCACTACAACACTAAAGAAAAAGTTAAAATCAATCAGTAATTAAGGATAAAAATTACTATGATAATTTGACAATCGATACGAATTCCAATCGTAAACTACAATCCAAGACCTAAGGTATCCGTAAACTGATAAAAGGTGATTCCTACCTTTCTTTAAATGACCAGAACAGTTGAATACAATCACTCCACTGAATAAAACCCTGCTGCCACAACCTCCACGGAGCTACACCACTCAATTCACCATGAAAATTATACCAAAATGATGAGCTCGGGATGTAGGGTAATTTTTGATAAGAGGCCAAGAAGAGATCATGAACACACAAGGATGATTTGAGGAGTATTTCTCTGATTTTCATGGGTTTCTCATGATTTTGAATGAAGAAAAATGAAGAAGATGCTATCTTATAAGCTTCCACCGACTTAGGGGACCCACCTCACGTGGCTGCTTGCGCAGGCCCGCAAAAACTCAAATATCTCTCTATTCTGAAGTTGTATGAACAAACCGTTTGATGCATTGGAAACTAGACTCCTAGACCTTCGATTTAATGGGTCGTGGGCCCCATAACTCGTTATAGATTTGGAGAAAACTTCCGAAATATTTTACCCAAATTTCAGAGAAATCTTTAAAAAGGAACTTACGATAACTTTCGCCCACTTTTATTTTGCGACTTACCTTACTTCAAAACTTGAGATACAACCCTTTAGCACTTAAAGTATGACATACCACATGATTCTTAATCTATTACTCACCCTCTTTGTCTTTCCACGAATGTACGAATTAATTTATACGTTTAGAAAAGTTGGGGTGTTACAATATGTAAGAAAAGAAGAAGAAAAAAAATAAGAAAAAGAAAAAGCAGAACCCTAATGGTGAGTACTATTCCTTGCCTCTTGTGCCAAAAAAGTATGATAGATCCTTAGAAAAGAAGTTCAATGTTCTATTTATAGGGTTTGGGAAAAGAATCCATTTTCTTTATTGGATTTGGAATCCTAAAATATGGAATTTTTTTGTCAGGGTTTTCATGGGGCAGTGCTACAACATAGTGCCAAACATAGGCCTCAGTAGTTTGGGGCCTAGCATTTTGCGCCACTAATACTCCAGACCTGGGCTTTAGTAGTGTGGGGCCTGGTGCAATGAACCTACAGTGCGCCAAAACCCAAATTTCTCTTGATCATTCATTTTTGCGTACTTCTCTGAATTTCTTCCAAGCTTTCCACCCTTGTTTCAGCTCCCATTTAATTGATTCTTGTATCAATTCCAACAATGTTTAATAATATGTATTAGTGCATAATTTTCAGCATAATTATCAAAAGACAACAAATAGAGTAAGGAATGCTCTTAAAAATAAAGGTACATGCATGAAAAATATAGTAAATGAGCATGTAAGTACTCCCTAAACAAGTCTTCACCGATAAATAGAGTGTTTAGTACATCTTCAGTAAAAAATATTTGAACTTGAGGCAGTGTAGATGGATAGAGCTGCCGAAGGACTACACCATGACTATCATATGTCATCTTAGGAAGGCCAATATGGTGGTCGATGCTTTGAGTAGAAAGACTACAAACATGGGGAGTCTTGTTACTCTCAGTATTGAGGAGAGACCGTTGGTAAGAGATGTTCAAAGATTAGCTAATAGTCTTGTCTAGTTGCAGATTTCAGAGGAGAGCAGTGGTATGGTTACGTTCATTGAGTCCCGATCTTCTTTGGTTGAGCAGATCTATAAGCGACAGTTTGATGATGAGAATTTATGCCTTACCAAAGACAAGGTGTTGAGGGGTGAGACAAATGAGGTTGTGCTTGATGCTGGTGGAGTATTGAGGATCAGATGCATGATTTGTGTATACAAGGTGGGACAGTGTGTTAGACTAATTCTTAAGGAGGCTCATTGTTCTAGATACTCTATTCATCCGGGGGCGGTCAAGATATATCATGATTTGAGTTAGTATTACTAGTGGTGTGGGATAAATAAGACATTTATGAGTTTGTGAGCATTAATATCTTGGAGGTACGTCTTAGAGGATGCCCAATCCAACTTGGAAGTGAGAATGTACCCCCATGGACGTCATTGTAGGCTTGCCTACCATCGTGGGTGGTTATGATTTTATTTGGGTCGTTATTGATAGGTAAGAAAAATCTGCCCATTTCATCCAGTTTAGGAAAAGTAAATTTCGAAGAAGCTAGCGCAACTCTACATCAGTTCGATATTCCAACTTCATGGAGTGTCTATTTTTGTTGTCTTCATTCGAGGTTTACTATTCACTTGTCACTTCTAGAGAGCCTTACAATATGGTTTGGGTACTTAGTTAGACATGATTATAGATTTTCACTCTTAGGCTGATGGTTAATGTGAGATGATTATTCAAGTGTTAGAGGACATCCTTCGAGCATGTGTCATTGACTTTGGTGCTCGTTAGGATCAATAATTTCCCTTAGCATAGTTTCCCTACGCCAACAATTATTACTCCTGTATTCAGATGGCCCCATTTAAGACGTTGTATTGTAGGCAATGTAGATCTCTGATATATTGGTTTGATACAACTAAAATGGAGTCATTAAATACATATTTTCTTAGAGATACCACGGAGCAGGTCCATATGATTCACGATAGGATGTTGACAACTCAGAGTCGATAAGAGGGTTATGTAGATAGGAGGGTTCATGTTTTGTAGTTTATGGACGTGGATCATGTTTGGCTTAGAGTGTTACCTATGAAGGGTGTGATGAGGTTTGGGAAGAATTACAGGTTTAGCCCTCAATTCATTGGTCCTTTTGAGATTTCGAGTCATATTTGAGATGTGGTTATAAGTTGGCCTTTCCACCTAGATTTTCAATTGTGCATCTGGTTTCCCAGATCTCCATGCTTTAGAGTATATGCCAGATGAGTCTCATTTGATTTCACTCGATGTAGCGTTGTTGGGTCCAAATTTTTCATTTGAGGAGTATCATATAGCTATTTTTGATAGGGAGGTTTGAAAATTTAGGACTAAGGAGATTGCTTTAGTGAAGGTGCCGTGGAAGCACCGTTCAGTTGGAGAAGTTATTTATAAGATAGAGTCCGATATGCGTGTAAGATATCCTTTTCTTTTTAAGGCTTTAGGTACTTTCCTTTACATTATGTTTGAGGATGAGCATGGTTTTAAGTGGTGGAATATGTAATGATCCGAAAGGTAATTTTTGGAAATTTTCATAAAACTTCTCGATAGTTGCCCTAAGTCTTTTTATCAGTTTGCAAAGTTATTTTTGAATTTGACTAAAAAGTTGTGATTTATAAAATTTTCAGTTTTGAAAGTTTTAAGTTGTTTAAAAGTGGTTTTTGGTAACAATTAGAGTTTTAAGCCTCGGAATAGAATTTCGTTAGTTTTATCAGTACTGGCATATGGACTTTGGTCTAGGAGATTCGTCAGTTTCAAATTCAGAGTTGTTTCATCGGTTTCTGGTCTTAAGTTGGAAGTTGATGTGGTTTTAGACTTTTGATTGACTTTGGTCAATGTTCGGAGTTCATATGCTAGAATGAGATGTCTGAATGTTCTATCGTGTTCGTCGGATGATTTTAGGCCTAAGGAAGGTCTGGATTGAATTTCTATAGTCTCTGAGTATAGTTTGGTCTTTTTAGGCGTTATGTTAGTTTATTATGACTTTCATGAGTTTCGAATCAAGGAGATCTCAGATTCGTATTTTGATGGTTTCATTAAGGCTGTAATGAAATTCCTCGACAATTCTCAAGAATCTTGACGAACGCCTTGAACCTCTCCTCTTTTCTCCTCTTGAACTCCTCTCAAAAACCCTAAGCGTATTTAGGATTGTGAAAACTGACCCAAATCAGTTTAGACCCCTAATATATTACTAAAAACTTTTAAAGCTGATGGTGTAAGGAAAAGACAAAAATATCCCTCATTAATTCGGGTAAATTTCCTTAACTGGATAGGATGACTTCAAACGGGCATATCTCCCTCATCCAAACTTGAAATTTAGCAAACTTTGTTGCGTTGGAAAGAGAATTCCAAGAACTTTCATTTGATATCTTATGGGCCACCTAAGTCATCTTCTACGGAAAGTTATGGTCATTTGATGTTGACCCAAACCTCACAACTTAAGCTTAACTTGAACAAATCTCAAATTGGCTCTTTCCAAATTAGTTCTTGCTAAATTTAACTCTTTCTAAGGTGGGATGTTACAACTACCTTGGTAAGTAGAATGTCATTCTTTCAGTATGAGGGATATACAAGAGTCCATGATATAGCTCTCATGGTCTTTTTATCAGTTAAAGCTAATATCCCAAAAAATGAGTATGTTTCTTCAAAACTTTCTTATGTCTCATATATTAAATATGGTGACCATATGTTATGAGTTATATGTTGTTACTTCCTTAAAGCTTCCAAATGTTCAAATGTTTGTCATGCAATACATGTTTAAGCTATCCATGTCATCATGTTTATTTATGCATATTACCCCATATTTAATACATACCATGTAATAACACATATTGTTTCCTACATTGATTGTTTCACTAATGTAGGGTCGACGCTCCTACTTGTCACGCTCGTGGCGAGTTGATCATTCTACCAGAATCAAGAATTGGTGAATCCTCATGTTCCGAGAACCGAGACGCATTTACTTGTTTATGTTTTCCACTTATTTCAGAGTATGTATAGATTACGTCCCAACCACTCCTTTTAATGTTTAGATGGCTTATTGATATCCGATGTATGGATTACGTCCCAACCACTCCTTTTAATGTTTAGATGGCTTATTGAGACTATGTTAGAATTTTGCTTTATCAAACTTTTTTATGATATGAGAATGCTTCTTTTGAAATATTTATTTCTATTGTCTTGTATGATGTATGTCGAGTGGCTTATGTATGGCCTTTTGGGGTTATATACTCTATGTTACACCTAGGGTAAGCTTTGGATCGTGACAAACTTGGTATTCTGAGCACAAGGTTTAGAAATGTCCTAGGATATCTCACAGGCCACTTAAAGTAGAGTCTTGTTCATGAGTATGAAGCATGCCACATTTATGAATAAGAGGCTATAAGATGTTTAAGAAATTCCACTTCTTTCATCATTCTAAAGTCATGTGATAGAGTGTAACTCTATATCTCTCTCTGTCCTAATCCTTATTGGATGCTTTTCAGGATATGGCCCTCGAAGAGCATATGTTAGAATGAATGTGGAAGAAGAAGCTCCTAATGTTATGACCGATCCTTTAGTCGATAAAGTGACTAATGCAGAGTCCTGAACTACTTTCGAAGTGTTGTCTCAAGCTATGATGGCTAAAGCCAATAGAGAGGCTAATGTTCTCATGAACCTAAATGTTGATACAACAGAGGCAAGGATAAGGGACTTCACTTGAATGAATCCTCTAAAATTTCATGGTTCCAAGGTTGATGAGGATCCTCTATGGTTAAGAAGCAAAGTTGGCCGCTTATTAACATAAGGGTGTTGCAAAAGTTTGGTTCAACCAATAGAAGGAAGAGAGGGCGGTAGATGTGGGTCCTTTTGATTGTGAGAAGGTTCAGGTTGCTTTTTTTGATAATTTCTTTCCCCTTGAGACGAGGGAGGCAAAGGTACTTGATTTTAGTAACCTTTGTCAAGGAAATATGAGTGTGAAGGAGTATGCTTTGAATTTCACTCAATTGGCTAGGTATGCTCCAACTATGGTTGCCGATTCTAGGGCTAGGATGAGTAAGTTTTTCTTGGGTGTGTCCAAAATGGTTGTTAAGGAATGTCATATCATTAAGGAAATGGATATTTCCGATTTGATGATATATGCCCAACAAATAGAAGAGTAGAATCCTGAGGTAAGATCTAGGGAGGCAAAGAGGGCATTGATCAATGTTGGTGACTTTTCACATTCAAGGTCCGATGGACATGGTTGTTCTAGTTTCGACAATGTTTTTCCAGTCAAGGATCCTCCAATACTTTGGCTCCTAAGTTTAACAAAGAAAGAGTGTCTAACCCTAATTCTCAAGGAGGAAATGGTGGTGGAAATGGATCTTCGGTTCCCGCATGCCAAAGTGTAGCAAGAGTAATCCGGGAAAATGCTTGATGCGTTCGGATAATTTTTTTAATATTCATAAAAGTAGTCATCGGTTGAGAGATTTCCCATCAAGAATTGACAACGGAAAAGATGGTAAGCATGTTCCATGTAGTGGTTCAGGTTCGAGTGCTCCAAAGCAAAACTAATTCCATGCACTTCAAACTCGGTATAATTAAGAGAGTTCTCCCGATGTTGTTAATGGTATGTTGAAAGTCTTTCATCTTTATTGTAACGACCCGAGAGCACCCCCTAGTCGTTACTGGCGTATTCGACCTCTCGGAGGTCTTATACAAGCCCTTAGCATTCGTCATTGCATTATCATAGAAAAATAGCGGAAAATTTAAAACTTTTCATAATATAACACAAGACTTAGAAAGTCACCTTATTTAAACCTTTAATACAAAATCG
>JAJOOS010001576.1:0-11289 GCA_029582725.1 Solanum chiquidenum | reverse complement strand
TTGACTAATCGAATATAATTGTGAGTTAAAGTAAAGTCTAAACCATTTTCCTCGTGGGATCGACCCCAACCTACAAGTTGGGTTCTGTACGTGATAACGATCGCTTATGCTTCTGTAAGGAGGTGTAATTTGAGCGTATCAGGGGATTCTAGTGATTTCAACTCAACTTTGTGCTAGGGGATTCTAGTTACCTTAATTCATATTCAAAATCATTCCCAACACTAAATAATTGAACTTAACACCTATGAACAATTAAGAGTCACTCAGTATAATTTTATTCACAAATGAAGCATAGTTCAAGTCTCATCTTAGAAATTTTTGGGGTGTTATATATTTTAATCGAAAGATAAATACAAATATGAAGGAGGACATCAGTCCAAAAACCTTCAAGTTTTGAGTTTTTATCTATGCTGAACATCAAAAAATTCATTTTCAAAGGGCCAAGAGCATCTGTGGGAAGGTCGCTTTCACTAAAGTAGGTTTTGTAACTTTGAAGAGCGCATGCATGCTTGGCTAGCACACCTTGCTCTTCGAGGTCTGCTAGTCATTACATGCTAAATATTTATGAGTAATCTTTCTAATATTTCTAGTATTTTATTTTATCGTTATCCAGAAAGGATTTGGAGTAGTAGTAGTACTAATAATACATTTGTCTAAATTAGTAGGGGTTTTAGTCAGCCTAACAAAATAAGTACCCGTTATATTTGCCTCTAGCTTTTCCAAGACAAACATCGGTGGAACTTCCAAGTAGCAAATATAGTTGGCCTGCGTCATATTAGTTCCATCCTTTTCTAAATCATATGCCACTTTGTTTGCTTCACGATAGCTATGCTGAATTGGGGTCCCCCCCCCGTTCTAGATTAGCACCCTCCAATCAAACAATATATTAGAGTAAGCTGGGTGTGGTCATTCTCGAGGAGGGAAATTATATCGTTACAATTGATGTTGATTTCTAATGGTGTCAAGTTGTTGTTCAATGCCAACTCCATTCCTTGTAGTAGTGTTGTCAATTCTGCTTCTGAGGAATTTGTAGCATAAAGGTTGCTCATATAGCCTAATACCCCTTCTCCCTTTATATTCCTAATTACTCCCCCTATTCCTCCTCTCCCTAGGTTACCCATTGACAAACAATCTGTGTTTAGTTTGAATCCTTTTGTTGGGGGTTCCCATTTTATGTATGTGGTTTTTGGGGTAATGCTTCTTTTCGAGAGTCTAGTTAGTGAAAGATATTCTCTGGAGTGAGTTATGGTCTTTCTAATGCTTATTTTTGTACATATATTATTATGGTGGTTTTCATTTCCTGTCCTCCAAATGTTGCATATGAAGAAAGGGTACATTTCTTGCCAATTTAATGATGTTTTTCTAAGGGGAAAACTTTGAGTCTAACTAGCTAAGTGCCCCCTCTATTATTTATAATATGATTTATTGCATATATAACTCCCAAGTCTAGCCACATTTTCCTAACTTGTAACACCCCGGAAACTAGTAGGCTAAACTAGAGCCTTATGTGAGGGTTCAAAAGTTTGACGTGAGGGTTAGAGTCGTAGAAATGGCTTCCCGTACATAGAATGAATGGTTTAGGGGTTAAACATCAAGGTACGACTCCCCAAGGACCAACTAAGGGTCCTTGAGGAGGACCCTAGAACTACCTAAAAGTCTGCCCAAAAATAGTCCACCTACGATTGGGAACCCACGCCTCATGGGTTAGGACCCCAAAACCAAGCCTCAGATCACCACCCAGGATTGACCAGCACGGCCCGTGGATCCACTCATGATGCGTGAGTCAGGGTCTCGTGGGTGAAGCAGTAAAGGTCCTTAGGTCGGTTAAGTTTTTGGTTAAGGGAATTTTCTATAATTAATAAGGGGTTAAGTTGTGTCGTTTTATTAGTAATTATACAACCTATAAAAATCTATTAGACTCTTAATTAAGTGTTCAATTCACCCAAAAGAGACCCAATTCCCTCTAAAAAATCCTCTCTCGAAAAAGTAGCAGAAGAAGAAGGTAAAGATAGGTCAAGACTCCATTGTTGCAAGCTTTCTAGGCTTCGTATCCAAGGTATGCTGGATTATTCATTCATGGAATCCTTCCATCCATGAAGCCCCCATGATTACTCCCAATTGTGAAGATGAACCCCAATTCTAGTTAGGGTTTCTTCCTACATTGTGGGTATTGTTGTGTGTTGATCCAATTGAGTGGATAATGGTTGTTTATGATGTAATTGCATTATTTTAGTATGATCATACATTTATTCTTGATTAACCTACGTTTTAAGGTAAAATTGATATAGTTTGGTTTTATGCCATGAAAGAGGAAATTGAGGGCTTAGATGTGACATTCTAAGCTTGATGAATTTATTTATAAATTACTTGAGAATAGAACACCTAACTATGAATTCCTTAAAAAGTAAAACTTGTTGATATGAATTGATTATATTAGGGCTTATATGATGGATCTTGAATTAGTAGTGTTGAGATTGAAGTCACATGATGATATATAACTATAATTGGTTAAGAATGAAGCGTGTGGTTAGATTATCTTGAAAATTAGGTATATATGATGACTATGTGAGGTGTTGCTTGAGAGTAAATCTTGTAGTATGAAGGTGATTTCTAGGGATTTGAGGGTAAAGCTAATATGAATGAACTAGGAATGTTAAGGCTTTACGAGTGAAGCTATTATGTATGTTGAATTGTATATGGCATTATTGTGGAGAGACCTCACCAACATGACCTGTATTATGAGTATATGAGATTATAAATGTAGTAATTGAACTAATTGAATTATGTTATCATCCATGTCTAATGTAGTAATTCTAGATGTGTTGATTGAATATAATTTATTGTCCTTGGAGGGAAAATTATGTGAATTATGCATGATTATGAGGTTTATGTATATGCTTTAAGAACACTTTAAGAATAAATTGAATATTATTATGATCTAGTTGTTGTGTTGTTGAATGATTATCCTCATGTACACACATAATTATGAATATGATATGATGTGAAAGATTTTCTAACAAATATGATGATTCTAAGGGTGAAAGGCTATTCTTACCTATTGAATATATGAGCTATCTAATGAATTATGTTGGATTGAGTGTCAAGGCATTCTTCCATGAATATGAATTTAAGTCAAGACTTAATATGTACCCCGTGGGAATTATGCTTAGCACCGAGTGGATATTGAATATGAGATCGAAGCTCACCCGCTAGAAAGGGTGGGTTTCTATAAAGTATCTCTTGAGATGGAAGCCCGCCACTAGAAAGGGCGGGTTTCTAGTAGCAATCTCCTTATCCCATAAACTACGTCCCCCTTAGGTTATTTAGTTATTGGATCCACCTAAAGCTAATATGATTATGGTCTTACCTTAGGCAAGTAGGACAACCCTTTTCGGTGTGGGTAACACCGGATTCCATGCTAAGCTCACATGGTCTATGTCGGTTAAGGCTAATTCCCATTATGACAAGAATATGAATTATGAACTAGGATTACTCAAGAAGTTATACTTAGTATGGGTAGGAGTATGGGATCTTATTCATGAGTTACACAAGTATGATTTAAGGGTACTTATGGTATGTCTCTCCTATGATATGATGGTCTATGTAATGAATATGTTTATGGCTTATGCTATTAAGTATGCTTAACTTGGATTGTTGTTATACGTTGCTTTCCTTGATATGTTTGACTAAAGGTGAATGTTCCCTTGTCTATGAAAAATAAGCTAAGTATGAGATCAAAGGGTGATAAAGATAAATGATGACCTAAAGTGACTTTCTTAGCATGACTGAGATTATGGGGTCTTGTTCATGCATTGCACAAGCTTGCCTTGAGGTGGCTCATGAAGTGTTTCTCTTATGTCATGTTGAACTAGATGCATTGATTGTGCCTATGACTATGTTGTGTCTCTTATGCTTATAGCCTATGTTTTATGAGGATTTCTCTTCTGTTCATGACCTATGTTATTTTCTCTTATCATTATGGTATATGTCTTATGTGGACTAATGCCTCTTATATGCGTATGTTGATGTTTTATGCTAGCCATCATATTTCGTACATTATTGTACTAACACATACTTTTGCCTACATTCTTAACAAATGTAGGGTTTGGCTATATTGGCTTTCATCCTCGTGGCTAGGTTGATAGTAGATAAAGAAGAGAAGATTTGGTGAGTCCTCATAGCATCGAGGACTTGATCACCCTTTTACCTTTTTACATCTTTCTTTTTATGTTAGAAGTTTTGTACGAGCTGTGTCCCTAAGACTTTCATGTATTAGATAGTTTGAGAAAAGTGTAGTAAACTTCCTCTTCATTTTGAGACTTCGATTGTTATGAAAAATGTTTTTAAATTCAGTACTTTTTTATTATCTTATGTTATGAAATGCTAAGGGCTTGTATGAGACTCCTTCGGGGTCAAGTACGCCATGTTACATCTAGGGGGTACCCCTTGGTCGTGACATAATTGTCTCACATTCTAGGAATATGTGGGTGATCATTTCGGGAGTGTTGCATATATGGCATAGCTTACTAATTTCTATTCCAAAGTTGCTTAGATAGTCCGGTGCGGGGATTCTATTATGCTGTCACCGCCAAATGAAGTATTTTATTTTATTTGGGCCCTTAAGTGACCAAATCCATGTAAATTCATTTATTGGTTGAGGGGTTTCAACATTGTTTTTTTATTAGAAAATGATATACAAAGCTTGTTATTAGGACCCCCTTATGGCTAGGCCTTCAAGCGGCTTTGTCCTTTAGTGCTCTGTTTGTATAGGTACATTGTAGGAGGTTTTTTTTAACGCTTTAGTTAACTCGAATGATATAGGTCCTCTTTCGCCCTGGACATACTTGGACAAGAATGTTCCAGTTTTGAGGTCTCTCCCGTTTATGTGGAACGGGCCATGTAGTAGTTCTCTCATTGTTATATTGTTAGGTAGCCATCGGTCGTGCCAGACATTCAATCCTACCATGAGGTTTTTCAATTGTCTACTACTATTAACCTTTTCTACAAACATTCCATACTACCAGGAGGTTATTTCTACTATATACCTTTTATTTTTAGAAACGGCTATGAAATATATCTTTATTTTTATTAATTATTTTTGTATTACTTGCATCGAAATCTGTTTCTAAGGTTATTACATTATAAATTTTGTTCAAACTAATTTTTTTTTAGAAAAGTTGTTCATTTGTCAAAATATAGGACAACATTAACTTATTTACTCAATCAATACTTTTTCATTTTTCTATTTTAGACGAAATTTATGTTTTTTTTATAGAAGTTAAATAACAAAAATACTATGATTTTTAAAGAAGTATAAAAAGAGAAGATACAATTGATAATGCAATGATAACACTCAATTTATCCTTAAGAACAATAAGACAATAAGCGGTCGTTAGCAATAAAAACCCAACTAAGAGTCAGGGACGAATCTCACAGGAACAGGTATACTGCAAAGAATTCAATTAGAAAATTAGGAAAGTGACCTATAGCCCATAAATACATGTTTGTACCTAAAGTTCAATATTTTTATATGGTTATATTCTTAAGCCCGCCGAATAGGGAAAATCTATGTCTTTAAAATTTTGTTGCTTAAATTACATACCTCATTCAGGATGACAAAATTTATTATGATAAGTTGTACCTTCAATCTTTCAGTTCCACATGTATATGATAGTTTCAAATAAAACATTTAATATTTCAATTATTGAGCTATCCAGTATTATCAGTATTATGTGGTTTGCCCGTATAATTAAGTTCGGAGTATTACTTAACACGAAGCAGACATATGGATGAAATCTCACCCATCAATTAAGACTGAGACTTTTAGTAGCATTCCTTAAGTCTCAGAACTACGTGACAACGTAGGTTTTAAGGGTCACCCTTAAGACCAGGATTGACACCTTAGTCTTTTTTGGACATTAGCTTAGTAGATCCACATTAGATAATGTTTGTACCCTGGAAAAATCCAAAGCACCCTTCCAACTGGGGTACAGGTTGGACTCCGTTTAGCTCAGATGGAGTATGTCGATTAATAGTATCTCCCACAGTTCAGTTTTAGATATTTGATGACCTTGTATTTTAGTTTACTCAGCACAGTGTTGATTAGTTACATGTTTATAATTATTACTTGGTCCTTGCATCAACTAATTTATTTCAAATTTCTATTCAGTTCAACATCTTAGATTTACCATGTTTAGCTTGTTAGATTATTGTGTATATCTCACATATTCAGTATATTCAAAGTACTACACACATACACTTTTGCGCTATATTGTCTTATAGATTCATACTCTCAGTATCCAACTCACAAATAGTACTATTGTTGTATCATCTCAACAATTGAGCTTGGTGAGTCCTCATCTTTCAAGGACAAGAGCTATTGTTGTTTCATTATGTTAATCTTTCTGCTTCTGATAGTTAGAGTTAGTTGGAGGGTTGTCCCAATAACTCGTCTTAGTAGAGGCTTTCAGACAGTCACACGATAGTTTTAACTTTATGATTTGTTCAAATTAAATGAATTCTATTTTGACTACTAAGTTATTTAGATTTATCCCAGTTTAGCTTCTGCATAAGTTATCTTCAGTTATTATTTGTATGAATCATAGTGTTATGCCAGACCATGGGTTAGCTTGGGTCACTTGTGGTTCTAAGCACCGTGTTACGACTACATGATAGTCTCGAGTCGTGACAAACTGAGAGTGTGTTTGGGAAATACTTTTTCAAAATAAAAATTTTGTTAGTTCATATTATTATTTTAGAAAAATAAACTTCATCAAAATGAGAAAAATAACTTATCAAATGATAATACGAAAAAATTGGAAACAAAGGAAAAGAAAGTTCTAGATTTATCTCTAAATGAAAACCACTTAGAGCTCAAACACGAAGAAAGAGGCAAAGAAGATACCCATTTCGCCAGATAGGAAAACCTAGGAGTGGAAAAAACCTAGATAATGAGAGAGGAGACTATACAAGTTTCTTAATCTAGTACATAGAAATGTCTTTCTACCTTTCATGGAGAATTTTGAGCTAATTTTGACCTATTTAGGTCAAATATAGTTTGTATGGACTGATCCGATTGGACCAACCCTAGTTTTTTTTTTGTGACTATATTGTTGCCCTTGTGGCTACTATTAAAAAAAAACAAAAAACAAGGCTCATCTGAAAGATAATATGAAAAAATTATTGTCATGTTAAACTATTTAATTTGAAAATGTATACAGTTTAAACTCTACATCGCATCAATAATTTCTTATATGTATTTATCCTTTGCAGATGGTATTTCATGAAGAAATGTTAAATATTCTTTTATGGGAAAATGCATAAGTACCCCCCCAACCTACGTCCGAAATTCCAGAGACATACTTATACTATACTAAGATCCTATTACCCTCCCGAACTTATTTTATAAATAATTTTCTACCCCTTTTCGGCCTACGTGGCACTATCAACCAGGTAGCTTGAAAAAATTATCAACACGCGCTGGGCCCAGAAGATAGTGCCACGTAAGCCAAAAAAGGGGTAGAAAATTATTCATAAAATAAGTTGGGGGGGGGGGGTAATAGGACCTTAGTATAGTATAAGTGTGTCTCTGAGATTGCAGGCATAGGTTTGGAGGGGTACTTATGCATTTTCCCTTCTTTTATTAGGGATGAAAATTCTGTGCACAATTTTTTTTTTCTTTGTATAATTAAGGTTGGTGAAAAGACTATGCAAATTATGTTATAAAAGTATTCATGTCTATTTCTCCTAATAAAATTAATTCGGTAAAAAATCTTTGAATGTATTTAATTAATTCCTAATCTATATATGTATCGTTTCTTTAAGCGAAAGAAACAAAAATTCCACAAAAAATCAACATTATCCTATATATTATGCCAAGTTTTAATAAATTAAAGGAGATGTAAAAGATCTTCAAAATCATATAACTGTCAACACCAAGTCTTTATTATATAAACAGAAAGCAGAGGCAAAGTAAATGAAAAATCACTATTTCAAAACCCTAATTAATGAAACTCAATGGAAGTCATGCAAATAAAAATATTGTTTTATCAAGACGTAGCTTTAATACATTGTACAATTTTATTTTTTTCACCTCATACCTGAACCAAAGCCCACTATGCATAAATCATAACCATTAACTCAAAAATAATCTTGTCTTCAATAGTTCATAAATGTTGATGTTATAGCTAATTTGAAATTCGAAACAACAAACACAAACAATTAAAGAGTAGAAGTACATGGGAGAGCGTATATATGTAGAATAGAACAGTAAAGAAGAAAAGAAAACAATAGGTCATGATGAAATGTAATGTTAAGTTGTAAGATTTTGTATGGAGAGACGTGGTGGTTGGAGGCATGAAGAACATGCGTAATTGAGTATTGTGCCTAATAATTTGTCAAAACCATTCTGAAAGTACCATTTAACTACACTACATTGGATTTCATAAGTATGTGGATGTTTTAGAATGAGTTTGAAGGAATAAAAACTGGTAATGAGCGTGAAGGTGAAATTCAAATTATTATGATCGGTGGAAAATATATTTTAAGCGATACAAGGCAAATAAGATTGATTATTCAAAGTAACTATACCTTGTCATTTTACTAGGGATGGGTTTTTTTTTACAGGATTTTGTTCTTGTTATTCATTAAGGTTGGTGAAAAGGTCAATCCAACTATAAGAGCATTCATATCTATTCCGCCAAATGAAACTGATACAACAAAAAAATTGAATGTATTTAATCGATTTCTATATCTTTTGTTTTCTCGAACTAAGCAGTATCAAAATTTATAATTAAATAAATAAAAGTGTGTCTTCTCTAAAATATAATTTTTTTAGATGAGATATACAATCACATATTTCAACATCAGAGCTGACAAAAATACTATTCTTGAGTACTCTCACCCTATAGAAAAACTATAGTGTAGATAGATAATATATATGTATTATATGTTGAATTTTTTTTTCTTCATGTGCTTACTTCTTTATATTCTAATTTTAAATTACGTTATCATGTTTCTGATTATGTTTTTAGAATAATAATTTACAATCGAATATGTATATATGTCATGCTTTTTGATCTTTAATTTGTTAGCACACGACATATGTGATAATAAAACATATTACTTACTATTATTATATTTTTTTGTTTCTTAGTCTAAAGTACTATATACTCATGCATTTCTTGCGTCATTTTTTTACTGAATGATAAAAATGATTAATAAAACATTCTAGTTGCTATCATTATGTTTTTTTTTCATTTTCTAGACTAAAGTACTAATGCATTTCTTGTATTTTTTACTGAATAATAATGATGATTCTCAAAACAACAAACATGTCATGCTTTTGTATCTCTAATTTTTTAGCACACTTGTATATGATAATAAAACATACTACTTGCTATCATTATATTTTTTCTTAGACGAAAGTACTCATACATTTCTTGCGTTTTTTTACTGAATAATAATGATGATTCATGGAAAAACAAAAATATCTTTTTTTTGTATCTCTAAATTGTCAGCACACGTTATATCTGGTAATAAAACATACAATTTTCTATCATTATATTTGTTTTGTTACTTAGGACCCGTTTGGCCATAGATTTCCCAAGTAATATTAGGGGAAAAATTTGGCAAATAGTGTTTGTCCATACAATTTGTCATTATTTGGCAAATATCCCAAATTCCCAAATACTAGTTTTTTTCTAGTATTTGGGCCAAATCTCATTATTTGGGATCTTTTAGAAATTGAAATTTTACACCAAACTTTTATCTTTTACAAAAACACCCTCTATAGTAGTTGTTGTGTTGTATTACATAATTTGTTCCGTGAACACCAAAGTAGTGATAAAATATTCAGAGTTAATATGAAAGTGATGATATGGTTGTTGATGAAAATGATGAACAATCGGCTCAGGGTAACAAAGTCATGTGCTTTGTCTACTTCATGATATATGGAATGACACTTGTTGCACTCACTCCAAACTACCACATTGCTATAGTTGCATGGACACTACTTGTTATTTGTTGCAACGAAGATCCAATTGACTTGTAATACAAACTTATGGTTAGTTTTGATAGTTTTTAAAACTTATGGGTATAAATCATATTTTTCTAAAAAAGTGAAATATGTTACCCAAATACTATGGTCAAACACATGGTGAAATTTCACCCAAATAATATTTGCCAAGAATATTCGAAAATCTATGGCCAAAACGCTAGCTTACTATAAAGTATTCATGCATTTCTTGTTTTATTTGTTGCTGAATAATAAAGCTTATTTTTGGAATAACAATAAATCCAGATACTTCTTGGAGCTTCTAGAAAGTTTGAGTAAGATATCTTTTGATGATTTTTTATTTAATAAATATTTATATAAATCTCAAAACTTAATAGTTAAGGTAGATATTTAAAGAAATATGATAAATTTTCTAGATTTTTTTTATATCTAGAACCATCTATTTACTAGTATAAATATGTGTGACTTTAATCAGTTGTAACCAAGCCAGTTCAAAAACGCCTTATTCATTAATAAAGTTCTCCTACCCAAAATCCTCATTCTCCTTCATGGATACTTCTCTTTTCACCACCCAAAACATGAAAAATATCATGTTCTTATAGCACTATTCCCAGGCCAAGGCCAAATTAATCCATGTCTTCAAATTTCCAAACAATTAATCAATTTAGGCATTGGAGTCACTATAACCACGAGCCTATCAGCTTTCAGTAAAATAAAAAAACTCCCAAATGTTGAAGGGTTAAGCTTTGCTCCTTTCTCTGATAGCTATGTATGGAAAATTCTAGCTAAGTTCAGTTGATGAGTTTCATATGTTCTATTCTTCTGTAAAGTCCCGTGGGTCAAAATTCATTTTCAATTTGATCCAATCAAATGCAAAAAATGGTACCCCTTTTTCACATGTCATTTACACGATTATCATGGAATGGGTTGGTTTAGTGGCCAAAAAAATTAATATTCCATCTACATTATTTTGGATCCAACCTGCCACAGTTTTTGATGTTTACTATTATAGATTCACAGACTCTTCTGATTATTTCAAAAACTGTGATACTAAGGATAAAATAATAGATTTACCAGGATTGCCACCACTTAGTCCAACTGATTTTCCTTCTTTTGTGTTTGATGACGTGGAGAGTTCCAACTGGGCAGTTAAGTCTATTAGAAGGCAAATTGAAATGTTGAGTAGTGAAGAAAATCCAAGAGTTCTTGTGAACACTTTTGATGCTTTGGAATTTGATGCTTTGAGAATTCTAAAGCATGTGACTATGGTGGGA
>JAJOOS010001575.1:0-78163 GCA_029582725.1 Solanum chiquidenum | reverse complement strand
TTACTTAGATTGTAATGATGTTATACCTAATGTGTTGTTGTGGTGTTGATGACCTAGTTTCCTCATCCTTAACCCTCTACACTTGAATTAGCTATGAAGTATGTATGTATGTTATGGTATGATTGTTATATGATTGAAAGGTAGTTCTCATTATTATAATGTAATGTAAAGTGAAAGGTTTACTCACTTGCTAAGTGTTTCTAAAGTGAAAGGATTGTTACTCACTTATGATAACATATGAGCTATTATGGTAAGATGTCTACATAAGAGTCTAGTAAAGGATAATGTGAACTTATGTGATGACTAAAGATGATTACAAAAGGGAATTAGATGCTTAGCACCGAAGGGGCATGTAAATGAGATGGGGGTTTCACGTTTAGTAAGTTCGGCTCCCTACATGGGTTTCCTCACGTTTAGCAAGTCCGGATTACCCACGGTATGTGTTGTCTCATGAGATGGAAACCCCTACGTTTAGTAAGTTAGGGTTTCTAGAAGCAATCTCCTTGACCCTTAACTATGTGCGAACATAGAACTTTAGCTTAGTGGATCCACCTAGATAACTATGTACGAATGGTTACACCTTAGGCAAGTGTTAACCCTCTCTTTTTGGTATGGGAGTAGAACACCGAATTCCATGTAGCTCTCATGGTCTGTGTCGGTTATTGTAATATTTCCCTAATGTAAAAGTAAATGAAGGTATGAAAGGTGTGAACTCTTACTAGGGCTTTCTTAAGGGTTTCTACATAGTGTAAGGGAGGGTGTGGGACTTCTCTTGCACATTGCACTTATGGGATCCTAAGAGATGGTTGTAGTAGTGTTCTCTTATGATTATGATGATTATGACTTATATATGTTGAAGATATGTTATGTATGATCATTATGAATATGCTAAGTTATGATGAAATATGATCTTATGAAGGTATGCATGAAGTAGGTTGCTTAATGTGATACTTGGCTTTGAATAGGGCTATGGGGTTCTATTCTTTGCATTGCACTAGTATTGTTTGGGTTGTCTACATTGTTGGGATGATATTATGTTGGTTTGGACTATGATGCTTACTTTGTGTGCATATTGGAATTTACTTGGTAAAAAGCATGTTTTGACTAAATGTCCTTTTATGCATGTTTCAATGGTTTTTATGCATAGTAGCCATACTTAGTACGTGTGTTGTACTAACCCATATTTTCTCCCTTTTCCCCCAATATTTAGGTTCGGGCCGTTGGGGATTCAAGCTTACTTCTCAAGACACTTGGAGTTGATTTCCCAAGTTGGTGAGTCCTTAAGTCCGAGGACAAGACCACATGATCTAGCTTCTATGTTTAGTTCTTTGCTTATGTTGAAAGACATTGTTGTACTTTCCTATTTCAAGACTTCTTATTGATGTAAAGGCTAAGTCCCATTTTCGATACTTCTATGTCTAGATGGTACATTGTGATGAAGTTAGATTCTATTTTTCATATATGAAGTGAAGTTGAACTTCCAAAGTAAAAGTTTTAAATTTTTCGTGATTTTATTCTATGATACATGTTATGATAAATGCTAAGGGCTTGTATAAGACCTCTTCAAGGTCGAATACGCCGGTAACGACTAGGAGGTGCTCTCGGGTCGTTATATTCAACTTCCCCGGCCTTATCTAAGGTAATAAATTCAAATTTCATTGTAGAGTGCGTGATACATGTCTGTTTGGATGATATCCAAGAGACTGTTCATCCATCAAGTGTAAATGCATAACCACTTGTGGATTTTACTTCATTTTACCCGGTGATCTAATTTGCATCACTATATCCTTCAATCACGACATGATATTTATTATAATAGAAGACATAGTGTTGTGTATGTTTCAGATACTCCATCACATGTTTCATTGTCATTCAGTTAGTTTGATTAGGAATACTAGTTAATCGACTCAGCTTGCTAATAGCACATGCTATATCTGGTCGCGTACAATTCATAATATACATCAAATTTCCCAACACTCGAGCATAGTCCAATTGAGAGTCACATTCACCTTTATTCTTTTGAAATATAAAGCTTATATCAATTGAAGTTTTGACATCATTGAAATTCAAGTACTTGAACTTGTCCAATACTCTTTCAATCTAATGAGATTGAAATAATGCTAGTCCCTGAGGAGTATTGAGAATCCTAATCCCTAAGATCAAATCAGCAACTCCTAAGTCCTTCATATCAAAGTTGTTGGACAACATGCGTTTAGTAGCATTTATATCATTAATATCTTTACTCATTATTAACATACCATCAACATACAAACAAACAATAACTTCATGATTCAGTATGTTTTTAATGTAGACACATTTATCACACTCGTTAATCTTGAATCCATTTACCAACATTGTTTGGTCAAATTTAGCATACCATTGTTTGGGTGCTTGTTTGAGCCCATAAAGTGACTTAACAAGTTTGCACACTTTCTCTTCTTTATCAGGAACTACAAACCCCTCAAGTTGTTCCATGTAAATTTCTTCCTCCACCTCTCCATTTAAGACGATTTTCTTATCATCCCTTTGATAGATTTTAAGATAATGCACGACCTCTAATGTTATTAACATCCTAATAGATGTTATCCTCGTTACTGGAGAGTTTGTATCAAAGTAATCCAGACCTTCCTTTTGTTTGTATCATTTGACTACAAGTCTAGTCTTATATTTGTCAATAGTCCCATCAACTTTCATTTTCCTTTTAAAGATTCATTTTGATCCTAAAGGTTTATTTTCTGGAGGAACATCAACCGATTCCCAAGTATGGTTATTCAAAATTGATTCAACCTCACTATTGACTGCTTCTTTCCAAAATGTTGACTCAGGAAAAAAAATCGCTGCTTTAAATGTTTGAGGCTCATTTTCAAGCTGGAATGCCACAAAATCTTGTCTGAAAGAAATGGATTTCTGTTGACTATTACTACACCTAGGATCCTTGTTATATGGTGTATTTTCTATTTATTCTTCTCGTTGCCGTTTAGATCTTTCACTTGTCGAAACACATTAAGTTTTGTATGGATAAATGTGTTCAAAGAACTCAGCATTATCAGAATCAATTATCGTATTAACATGAATTTCAGGATTATCAGATTTGTGAACCCAAAATCGACAGTCCTTACTGTTCACAGCATATCCAATAAATACACAATCCACTATTTTAGGTCCAATTTTAACCCTCTTGGGTAAATGAACTTGTACCTTGGATAAACACCCCCACACTTTGAAATATTTCAAGTTGGGTTTCATTCATTTCCATAACTTATATGGGATAGAGTCGTAAGAATAGCTCCCCCCCCCCAAGCTTTGCGGTGAACTAGAATTGATTAACAAGGTATTCATCATTTCCTTTAATGTTCTATTCTTTTGTTCTGCCATCCCATTTGATTGTGGTGTGTAGGGGGGAGTAGTTTGATGAATAATACCATATTCCAAACATATCTCTGCAAAAGGAGATTCATATTCTCCACTTCTATCACTCCGAATCATTTTTATCTTTTGATTTAATTGATTATCCACTTCATTCTTGTCTTGCTTAAATGCATCAATTGCTTCATCCTTACTATTAAGCAAATATACATAACAAAATCGAGTGCAATCATCAATAAAAGTTATAAAGTATTTTTTCCCACCGCGAGATGGTATTGACTTCATATCGCATATATCTGTGTGAATTAAGTCTAGAGGATTTGAATTCTGACAATATAATTATAAGGATGTTTAACAAACTTAGATTCAACACAAATTTCACATTTCAATTTATCACAGTGGAAGTCAGACAATACTTCTATAGTAATCGATTTTTGCAAGGTTTGGTAATTGACATGTCCCAAACGGACATGCCATAAATCATTTGATTCCAATAGGTAAACAGAGCAGAGTTCTTATTTATATTGTCAACAACCATTACATTTATTATAAAAATTCCCTCAGTGAGGTATCCCTTTCATAATAATCTCTCATTCTTATTTATTACAACTTTGTCACTAACTAGGACACATTTAAACCCATTTTTAGTGAGTAGTACAGCAGAAACTAGATTCTTCCTAATGGTAGGAACGTGTAGAACACTTTTCAGAGTCAACACCTTGCCGAATGTCATTTTCAACATCACTTTAGCAGTTCCTGCAATCCTCGATGTTGATGTGTTCCCTGTGAATAATTCTTCATCGAACTCAGCAGGAGTATATGTTGCAAAAGCTTCTCTCACAGAGAAAACATATTGAGTGGCACCTGAGTCGAGAAACCACTCCTTTGAATTTCCAACTAAGTTGCACTCCGAGATCATTGCATAGAGATCATTTACGTCTTCCATTTTCTCCATTATGTTCGCTTGACTTTTGCCTTTGTCCTTGTCCTTTCTTGGAGAACAACAATCCGAAGACTTGTGACCAACCTTACCACAATTGTAACAGTTACCCTTGAATTTCTTATTGGCCTGTTCTAACTTCTGTCCGTTGGACTTCTTTCTTTTCTTACCTTTAGTGGGAGCCTCTTCAACAATATTAACTCCCATGATTGTCGATCTCCCACGAGAACTTTTTCCGGTGGTCTTGTTATCTTCCTCAATCTTGAACCGAGTCATAAGATCTTCAAGTTTCATTTCCTTATGTTTGTGCTTTAAATAATTCTTGAAGTCGTTCCACGAAGGAGGTAACTTCTCAGTCATTTCATCCAATTGAAAAAAATCATTAACTACCATATCCTCTGGAATAAGATCATGGAAAATAAGTTGAAGCTCTTGCATTTATGATCCAACAGTTTTGCTATTTGTCATCTTATAGTCTAAAAACTTTGTGACCGCAAACTTCTTCAAGCATGCATCTTCTGTCTTATATTTTCTCTCAAGTGCATTCCACAATTCTTTCAAAGTTTTTAATGCGTTGAAAACATTATATAAGTCATCCTCTAAAGCACTTAAAATGTAGCCCTTACATAGGAAGTCTGCATGTTTTCATGCTTCAATAATCATGAACTTTTCTTTGTCTAATATATCAGCAGTAGGAACTGGAGTTTCTTCATTGGTAAATTTCTGCAGACCAAGAGTGGCAAGCCAGAAAAATACCCGTTGCTACCATCCTTTGAAATTCACGCTAGAGAATTTTCCCGATTTCTATGTTGGTGGTACAACAGTTCGGGTTAGTGCAACAACAGCCACATAAGTGGTAGCACTATTAATTTCCATTTCATATAAACAAAAATCAATACAACTAATTCAGTAAGCAACAAATTAAATTGCAAACTTAATTGGAGTATAAAGCCATGAAGGTCTTTGTCTCCACCCACAAATAGAGATTAAGAAATAAAACAATAACTTTCTTAAAATTGTTATGCAATCTGTATTTAAACTAATACTAATGATAACCAAACTTTGCAGAAACAGTAAAAATGCCAAAGTTTAAATCATGTAGTAAGAAAGCACCAAATTTGGAAAGATCCAAAAATCTGAAATTTGCAAGTTATGCCAAGTTATGAGTTTAGGGTCAACTTCAAACGACCATAACTTTCAGTATAGGATGAGTTAAGTGACCCATAAAGTATCAAATGAAAGGTTTTGGAATTCTCTTTCCAACGCCACTGAGTTTGCTCATTTTCAAACTTATATGAGGGAGATATTCCCGTTTGAAGTCCGGTTGTCCAGTTAAGAAAAGTTACCCGAATTAGTGAGGGGTATTTTGGTATTTTCCTTATCTAATCAAATTTATTCGAATTTGGTATTATTTTTAGGGTAAAATCTAATTTGGGTCAGTTTTCATAAATCAAAATATGCTTAGAGTTTTGAGAGGAATTCAAGAATAGGAGAAAAGGTGAAAGTTCAAGGCGTTCGTCAAGATTCTTGAGTTTTATTGCGGATTTTTGCCAAGGATTCAATCCTAAGAGGTATGTGAGTTTTCATAGTGTTGTGTTCATTCACCCTCACGCCAATCATGTTACTTTCAACACAATTTCGTTCTCAAAAGTTGAAGGATTTGAGTCTTGATAAGTGTTCTTGAAGTATTGTTTTCATTCTTGAATTAGGATGGGTTTGATGAGTTCTTGAGGTAATCGTATTGAGTTTAAGAGTTGTTTTTAATTAGATTCTTGTGTACTTGTATTGGGTAATTGAATCTAAGGAAAGTTTGAAGAAATCGATTGATTAAAAGTGATTAAGGATCAAAAAATGAGTAGAAAAATCTGTCGGATAGTTTTGGGGGAGGTCTAGCGCGACGCCCCAACAGTGCGTCCAATCAGACCCCTAGTAAATATAGGTCTGGTACGGCACGCCAGCAGTGCACCCAATCAGCCCCCAATAAATGGAGGCTAGGGCGGTGGGCTAGCAGTGCACCCAATCAGACCCTAGTAAATGGAGGCCTGGGAAGGCGCCCCAACAGTGCGCCAGGGTTGTCTGCCCCCACATTTTTTCTGTCGTTTGCTCCGTTTAAGTTCTTCTAAAGTATGTCTTTACTCCCTACTGATTCTAATCACTCTAAATTACATGTAAAGATTGAAAGATTATTCATATCATGAATCCTAACCTTGAATCCATAATTCAAATTCAAGGTAGAGTTAAGAGTCAAGTCTTGAGAGTTCTTTCGAGTCATTTTAATAAGTCTTTTACAATCGTTTTAACTTATTTTAAGGGTTGATCATTTGAGTTTGAGAAAGAGTAGAGTTGAGTTCATTTTCTTCAAAATGATATATGGGAACTAAGTATTCTCAAGAGTCCATATTTTAACATTTAAGATGAGAGGAAACACCGATTTCCAAAAGAGTTTTTGAGCAAGTTTTAAGTACCATCTCTCTTAAGAGAAGATTTTTGAGTAATAATCTCAAACCATAGAAAGAGTTATATTTTTAAACATATGAGCTAGTTACATTTTGGGAGTAGTATTGAGCACCGATATAGGGACGAGTTCAGATAACTCAAAATCCTCATAAACCATGTAGCCAACGTAAAGGATCATACTTTTTAGATAATTCCTTAATGCTTCTTAGCATAGACTAGTGGATCCACTTAGTAGTAGGTTCTATACCCCGGTAAAGTATAGGACAGTTCCGACAACGTGGGCTAGATGATGTATCTTCACATAGCTCATAGTGATGGTTGTCGGTTAGAGAAACTCCCACAGAGTTAATTTGTATTTTTATATACAAACAAAGTTTATTTTGTATTCTAGCATACAAACTGAGATATATTGTATTTTTAAATACATGAAGTTGTTATCTACTATTTTAAAAGTTTTTTCTTTATAATGCATTTTTACTACTGCTTTCTATTGAAATGAGTTGAGTGAGTTAAGTTAAGACCATGTAAGTTGTTTCTTCAGTTCCAGTTCAAGCTTATGTCTTGTTTTGATTTCCCCTCACATGATCGTACATACCATGTACTTACGCCATTTGTTCTACATCTTTTATGATGCAGATACATGTTACCAGGATCAACATACAACGCTTTGTTGATCCAGTTGAGTTCCAGAATTGTTTGGTGAGCCTCCTTGCTTTCGGAGAATCCATTTCTTTGTTTTGTCATTTTAGTTTTGTTATTAGGATGATCGGGGGTCTTGTCCCGACATCCCTCATGATATTAAAGGCTTCATAGATAGATAGAAAGTAGTTCATGAGTCTTTTCATTTCAAGTTGTTTATGTTGAGACTTGAGTTTCCTCTTTGGCTAGTTGAATGTTTATTTCTAAAACATTCTGAGTTTATCTTTCGTGATAGTTGAGTAAAGTGTATCTTTTAAGTTCATCTTATTTATAAGTAAGTCTAGTTTAGCCGGACAAAGGGTTCGCTTGGAGCCAGCAATGTGTCACTCCCCGAGCCTACACCTCGAATATGGCCGACACTCGAGAACCATTGTTGGCCCCAAGTGAACCCTTGGTGTGGCTAACTTACTCAGCGGAAGACTTAAACACAAGAAATATAACTCATGCATAACTTAAGAAATAATGTCTTAGCCAAAATGGTAACTCAAGTCTTAAACATATACAACTGAAATAAATAAGACTAAATGACTATAACTATTTGTCTATGAAGCCTCTAAAACAAACAGGGATGTCGGGACAAGTCCCCCGATCATCCTAACAAAGAAATACTGAAAGCAAAGTAAATGGAGTCCTCCAGAATGCAAAAAGGCTCACCAACTGACTCTGAGTGCTCAAGTGGATCAACGAGGCGCTGGGTGATGATTCTAGTTACCTGAATCTGCATTATAATAAGATGCAGGCCAACTGGCATTAGTACATTGAATGTACGAGTATGCGAGTTGGAATGCTAAACACAACATAGGCTTGAAAAGAATCTGGAAGGAACTCTTGCCTTGGCTTTACTCAACTCCTGAATAACTTAACTCAATAAAAAGCAATAAAACATATGCAATATATAGAAAGCTTGTAAAACAGTGGAAAAGATCTTAGTTCGTTAAAGAAAATGCAATAACAACTCAACTTTACTCATATAATAAAGCAATATAGTTTCTGTGGGAGATTATCTAACTGACAACCACCACTATGAGCCTAAGTGGTGATACAATGTCTTGCCCACGCTGCCAGAACTGTCCTATACTTTTATGTCATATAGAACGCCTTAACTAAGTGGATCCACTAGTCTATTCTAAAAGGCAACTTAAGGAGTCATCTAAAAAGTATGGTCCTTTACTACCCATGATGGCTACATGGTTTATGGAGACTTGAGTTAATATGAACTCGCATCCCCATATCGGTTCTCAATACTACTCCCAAAATATACTTAGCTCATATGTTTTTGTAACAAACTTCTTTCTTTGGTTTGAGATAATTACTCAAAACTTAGATTAAAAGCTCTCTTGGAATCGATGTTCCCTTTCTTGCTCAAATGTGAAACCATTTCTTAACTTTTGGGAATACTTAGTTCCCATATAAACTTTGAAGAATGAACTTTACTCTTAACTCAACTTGAACTTTAAGTCTTAAAACAAAGTTAAAACATTTGTGAAAGACTTTTGAAAAATCACTATTTCCAATTCTTGACTTCTTCCAAGTTATTTCAATCTACGAGATGTTACAATATCTCTCCCATGGGAACATTCATCCTCGAATGAGATTACTCTTACTAGGCTAAGGGTGTAACATCAACTATTCAGTTCAAACACCCAACAAGAAAATGCAAACACAACATGCCAACTTATAAAAGGATTAGTACCTTAATTTGGAACTTCTCTGGATTCAAAGAGATATGGATATCTCTTCTTCATGTCCTCCTCAGCTTCCCAAGTAGCTTCCTCAACAAATTGATTCCTCCAAAAAACTTTGACTGACGCTACCTCTTTTGTTCTCAACTTGAGAACTTGACGATCTAGAATCTGAACAGGAATCTCCTCATAAGATAAGCTATCCTTGATCCCAATATCTTCGGTTAGTATGATCAATGAAGGATCGCCCATGCAATTCTTTAACATGAAGGTGTGAAACACTAGATGAACCACGGCTAACTCTTGTGGTAGCTCCAACTCATAAGCTACACTACCTACCCTTTTCGATATTTAGTAAGGGCCAATATACCGGGGACTAAGCTTCCCTTTCTTACCAAATATCATAACACCCTTCATGGGTAAAACTTTAAGATATACCCAATCATCTACTTCAAACTCTAACTCCCTTCTCCTAACATCAGTGTCGAATTTCTGACGACTCTGCGCTATTTTCAACCTTTCTTGAATCACTTTCACCTTCTCAATAGTTTGATGAACTAAATCAGGTCTTATCAACCCAGCTTCACCAACTTCAAACCATCTAATAGGAGATCTGCATCTTCTCCCATGAAGAGCTAAATAAGGAGCCATTTGGATGCTACAGTGGTAACTACTATTGTAAGCAAATTCAATAAGGGGTAGGTGATCATCCTAATTTCCCTTGAAATCAATCACACATGCCCTCTACATGTCTTATAAGGTCTGAATGGTGCGCTCTGCTTTCCCATCTGTCTGAGGATGAAAGGCAGTACTTAAGTTCACCTTTGAACCCAAACCTTTTTGGAATGACTTCCAAAACTGTACAGTAAATTGCGCACCTCTGTCTGAAATAATGGAGACCAAAACTTCATGAAGTCTAACCACTTCTTGAAGATACAACTTGGCATAATCCTCTGTTGTATGGGTAGTCTTTACCAGTAAAAAGTGGGCTGATTTTGTCATTCTATCAACAATCACCCATATCGAATCATGTTGCCTGCGAGATCTTGGTAAGCCCGTGATGAAGTACATATTAATCATCTCCCACTTCCATTCTGGAAGTTCTATATTATGGGTCAAACCACCGGGCCTTTGATGATCTACTTTAACTTGTTGGGACACTTAACAATAAATTCTTCAATGTCCTTATTCATGCTACTCTACCAATAGACTTCTCTCAAATCGCGATACAACTTTGTGGAACCCAGATGAATGGAATACCTAGAACTATGAGCTTCCTCCATGATCCTCTCTTGGAGTCCATCTACCATGGGTACACACAATCTACCTTGATATCTCAATACTCCATCTCTTCTTTGTTCAAAAGCTAATACTTTTTGCTTATGAACATTTGCCTTCAATTCAAGCAAAATAGGATTTTGGTCTTGCTTTTATTTCACTTCTGACACTAATGAAGATTCAGCCCCTTTCATCACCGCTACTCCTCTTTCTGTTGAATCCATCAGTCGAAATCCTCAGTGTGCAAGTCTATGCACATCTTTCGCTAACTCTGTATTTTCTTCCTCAACACGAGCAGTACTACCCATGTATAACCTACTCAAGGCATCAACAACAATATTAGCCTTACCTGGGTGGTAAAGAATACTCATGTCATAATCCTTGAGTAATTCTAACCACCTCCTTTGTCTGAGATTAAGCTATTTCTGAGTAAACACATACTGAAGGCTCTTATGATCAGTGAATACATCAACATGAATACCATACAAATAATGACGCCATATCTTCAAAGAAAATACCATAGCAGCCAACTCTAAGTCATGGGTTGGGTAGTTCTTCTCATGAACTTTCAACTCTCTGGAGGCATAAGTTATAACCTTGCCATCCTGCATTAATACACAACCCAAACCAACTCTAGATGCATCACAATACACCACAAAACCATGCGTACCTTCTGGTAAGGTCAACACTAGGGCAGTAGTCAACCTCTTATTCAATTCTTGAAAACTTTTCTCACAAGCTTCAGACCATTGAAACTTCACTGTCTTCTGAGTTAACTTGGTCAAAGGGGATGAAATAGATGAGAACCCCTCTACGAACCTTCTATAATAGCCAGCCAAACCCAAGAAACTCCTAATATCAGTTGGAGATGTGGGTCTAGGCCAATTCTGCATTGCCTCTATCTTTTGGTATCAACTCTAATTCCATCACCAAAAACTATGTGGCCCAATAATGCCATAGACTCAAGTCAAAACTCATATTTAGAGAACTTAACATATAACTCCTTATCTTTCAAAGTTTGAAGAACTATTCTGAGATGGCTAGCATGATCTTCCTCATTCCTCAAATAGATTAGAATGTCATCAATGAAAACGATTACAAACATATTTAAATAAGGCTTGAATACTCTATTTACAAGGTCCATGAACTCTGTGGGTGCATTGGTTAAACCAAACGACATAACCAGAAACTCATAATGACCATAACGGGTCCTAAATGTTGTCTTGGGAATATCACACTCCTTTACTTTCAACTGATGGTAGCCAGATCTGAGGTCTATTTTAGAAAAACAAAAATAAGCCTAAAGTTGATCGAAAAGATCATCAATTCTCGGAAGAGGATACTTGTTCTTGATGGTAACCTTGTTCAACTGACAATAATCTATACACATCTTAAGGGAACCATCTTTCTTTCTCACAAATAAGATCGAAGCGCCCCAAGGTGAGACACTTGGTCGAATAAAACCCTTATCTAGAAGATCTTTCAACTACTCTTTAAGCTCTTTTAACTATGTTGGTGCCATTCTATATGGCGGAATAGAGATAGGTCGAGTATCGGGAAGAATGTCTATGTCGAAGTCTATTTCTCTCTCAGGAGGGACTCCTGATAGATCATCTGGAAAGACTTCTGGAAACTCTTTTACTATAGGAACTGACTGAATTGGAGGTATCTCAACACTAGAGTCATTAACTCGGACTAAGTGATAGAAACAACCCTTAAAAACCAACTTTCTCGTCTTAAGGTACGAAATGAAATGACCCTTAGGCACTGCTGAACTATTACTCCACTCTATGACTGGCTTATTAGGAATCTGGAACTTGACAACTCAAGTTCTACAATCTATTGATGCATAACAGGCATGAAGTCAGTCCATGCCTAGAATGACATCAAAATCTACCATGTCTAACTCAACTAAATCAGCCATGGTGTCTTTGTGATTGATGGAAATAACACAATCACGATATACTCGCTCAGCTAGAATAGACTCCCCTACAGGTGTAGAAACACAAAAGGGTTCACAGAGTTTCTCAAGAATAACATCAAACTTATTTGCAACATAAGGGGTCACAAAAGATAAACTTGGTCCTGGGTCTAGCAAAGCATAAACATCAAGAAAAAAGACTTTGATCATACCAGTGACAATATCTGGAGAGTTCTCTTGCTCTTGGCGACTAGTGATCGCGTAGAGGCGGTTTGTTCCTCTACTCGTACCGGAAGTAGCTCCTCTAGGTGCAGCCCTGTCTGGTGGAGCAACTAATTGCCCTAATTTCCACTACCTTGCATGTTCTTAGGGCACTCTTTCATGAAGTGGCCCTCGTGTCCACACTTGAAACAACCTAACTGGCCATCACAACACTTACCTGGGTGGGTTCTACCACACATAACATATGCAGGATCCCAGTTACCTCCTTGTACCACACTACGCTGAGACTGCGCAGGTCTAGCTCTGAAGTTCTACGAATTCTGACCATTATACTCACCTTTGTTTTTGGGTGCAGGTGCACTAGCAGATGATGGAGCAAGTCCCTTTTCCTTTTGCTGAAAGGACGACCGGTTCACATTACTTTTTGCTGCCCAGATTCACTCCCTGTCTCTGCCTTCTTGTTTCTAAACTCTTTCATATCTCTCATCTTTTCTTTCTCAACATGCTGCACATAAGTCATCAACCTCGCTATATCCATGTCCCTAATTAGCATAGTTGTCTGCCCTCTTTGCTTGACAGACGGGACAACCCAACAACTAAACAACTCATTATACTCTTCATATCCGCAACCATCTCCGGAGCATAACGGGATAGTTGGCTGAACTTCAACCCATACTCATGAACTGTTAGTGACTCCTGCTTTAGGGTAAGAAATTATCGTACCTTAGCCTCTTTCAGTTCTCGGGGGAAGAAACGCCCCAAGAAGGCCTCCTCAAAACAAGCCCAACTCGCAGATGGTGCATTCTCAGCTCGGTTCTTCTTCCATTGATCAAACCAAATCCTAGCAACATCCTTCAATTGATATATAGCTAGTTCTACTCGCTCATCATCGGTAACATGCATAACATCAAATACCCTCTTCAGTTCCTCAATAAAGTTATCTGGATCCTCAGTAGTACTTGAACCAGTGAAGCTTGGAGGGTTCATCCTCAAGAAATCACGAATTTTCGAAGTATCAACCTCTTATTGTCGAGCCCTTCTTTGTTGCCCGACCTAATTAGTCACAGCTTGACTTAGCATCCTTATTTCTTCTCTAAACTCAGTGTTAGTGACTTCCCCTTGAGGTTGCACTTCAGGTGCATTTGGTAACTTTTTCTCCTCAACATTATGCCTAGCAGGACGACCTTTGACAGCTCTTCGTGGAGGCATTATTAACTGAAAAACACGCGCAAGCACGAATTAGAAAGAAACTTTTTAGAGATCAAACTCTAACGCACGAAATGAGTGTGAAAGAGGTGAGATAATTTCCTAAGTGTCACAACCTCCTAATTATAGATGTGGCGTGCTTTACACCGATAACTAGGACTCTACAGACACGACTTCATAGACTCTCTAGGACTCTTGAACTCTAGGCTCTGATACCAAGTTTGTCACACCCCAAGCCTACACCCCGGATGTGGCTAGCACTCGAGAACCATTGTTGGCCCCAAGCGAACCCTTAGCCTAGCTTACTTACTCAGCGGAAGACTTAAACACAAGAAATATAACTCATGCATAACTTAAGAAATAATGTCTTAGCCGAAATGGTAACTCAAGTCTTAAATGTATACAACTGAAATGAATAAGACTAAATGACTATAACTATTTGTCTATGAAGCCTCTAAAACAAACAGGGATGTCGGGACAAGTCCCCCGATCATCCTAACAAAGAAATACTGAAAGCAAAGTAAAAGGAGTCCTCCAGAATGCAAAAAGGCTCACCAACTGACTCTGAGTGCTCAAGTGGATCAACGAGGCGCTGGGTGATGATTCTGGTTACCTGAATCTGCATTATAATAAGATGCAGGCCAACTGGCATTAGTACATTGAATGTACGAGTATGCGAGTTGGAATGCTAAACACAACATAGGCTTGAAAAGAATCTGGAAGGAACTCTTACCTTGGCTTTACTCAACTCCTGAATAACTTAACTCAATAAAAAGCAATAAAACATATGCAATATATAGAAGGCTTGTAAAACAGTGGAAAAGATCTTAGTTCGTTAAAGAAAATGCAATAACAACTCAACTTTACTCATATAATAAAGTAATATAGTTTCTGTGGGAGATTATCTAACTGACAACCACCACTATGAGCCTAAGTGGTGATACAATGTCTTGCCCACGCTGCCAGAACTGTCCTATACTTTTATGTCATATATAACGCCTTAACTAAGTGGATCCACTAGTCTATTCTAAAAGGCAACTTAAGGAGTCATCTGAAAAGTATGGTCCTTTACTACCCATGATGGCTACATGGTGTTAATATGAACTCGCATCCCCATATCGGTTCTCAATACTACTCCCAAAATATACTTAGCTCATATGTTTTTAAAACAAACTTCTTTCTTTGGTTTGAGATAATTACTCAAAACTTAGATTAAAAGCTCTCTTGGAATCGATGTTCCCTTTCTTGCTCAAATGTGAAACCATTTCTTAACTTTTGGGAATACTTAGTTCCCATATAAACTTTGAAGAATGAACTTTACTCTTAACTCAACTTCAACTTTAAGTCTTAAAACAAAGTTAAAACGTTTGTGAAAGACTTTTGAAAAATTTATGAACTTCTCTTGACTTACTCCTAGAAAACATAGGTATGTTGCTAAGGAACTAGTACGAAAAGGTAGGGGAAGAATGAGAAGAACTGGCGTCCCTGATGCTCTAAGAGGGCACGGGGCGCCAACCCTTATAGTTCTGAAATTGACTTGGGGCGCTCTGGCTGGCACGGCACCCCAGAGGTCAAAGTTCAGAGACCCCTCTTTGGGGCTCTGAGTGGCGCGACGCCCCAAGACCCTCCCCAGGTGTTCCCCGACTTTTCTTCTCCGTTTTTCATCTCTAAACCCCATAATTTCACTTAGTTCTTTCCCCAAACACTTAGAATGATTTATAACCTCAATATATAACATATTCAACTCTAAATTACACCCGAAAACATGATTCAAATCTCAAGAAAACTCCAACAGCACAACCCACAAGAATTCAAACTAATTTCATCAAGAACTCAAAGGATTTACTTTCAAATCTAATAAACTTCACTGAATTGAATAATGATTGGTGCGTGGGTGAACTAACCCAATGCTATGTGATCTCACATACCTCATAGGGATCACCCCTTGACGAAATCAACAAGCAAAAACCTTACGAACGACAATCTTTGGCTCTTTTCTCCTCTTCTCTCCTCTTGCGTTCTTTCTCCAAAAACCCTAACTCTAATTTCAAATGCGTAAACTGACCAATTTCAGTTTAGACCCTTATAAATATTACCAACAACGAATTAATTAAGTTGGGTATGGAAAATACCAACCTACCCTTCCAAAATGCGGATTGGACTTTCCTTAAACGAACAACCCAACTTCTAATGGGCATATCTCACTCATACAAACTCGGAATCGTGCAAACTCAGCGGTGTTGGAAAGATTATTCCAAGATATTTCCTACGGTATCTGGAAATATAACTAACTCATCCTGAGCTAGGAGTTATGGTCGTTTGAAGTTGACCAAAACCCATTCTTAACTTAACTTAAACAAATTTCCAGATTTTTTTATTATTTCCAAAAATCACTATTTCCAATTCTTGACTTCTTCCTAGTTATTCAATTTGCGAGATGTTACAATATCTCCCCTTTGGGAACATTCATCCTCGAATGAGATTAATCTTACTAGGTTAAGGGTGTAACATCAACCATTCAGTTCAAACACCCAACAAGAAAATGCAAACACAACATGCCAACTTATAAAAGGATTAGTACCTTAATTTGGAACTTCTCTGGATTCAAAGAGATGTGGGTATCTTTTCTTCATGTCCTCCTCAGCTTCCTAAGTAGCTTCCTCAACAAATTGATTCCTCCAAAGAACTTTGATAGGATGTGGCTGATACATCCAGGATCTGAGAGTTTTTAAGGATGAATCCTCCAGACTTCATCGGTTCAAGTGTCACCGAGGATTCAAAAAACTTTGTGGAAGAGCTGTAAAAGGTTTTTGAGATTATGCATGTTGTTTATGCTGAGTGAGTGGAACTAGATGCATACCAACTGAAGGGTGTCGCTAGGATCTGGTTTGACCAATGGAAGAATAACAGAGTTGAAGGTGCACTAATTGTGAGTTGGGCTATGTTTAAGGAGGCCTTCTTGGGGCGTTTCTTTCCCTGTGAACTGAGAGAAGCAAAGGTACAAGAATTCCTCACTCTGAAGAAGGAATCTATGAGTGTGCATGAGTATAGCCTAAAGTTCACCCAACTTTCTCGTTATGCTCCGGAGATGGTTGCTGACATGAGGAGCAGGATGAGTTTGTTTGTTGCTGGGTTGTCTCGTCTGTCAAGTAAGGAAGGTAAGGCAACTATGCTGATAAGATATATGGACATAGCAAGGTTGATGATCCATGTACAGCAGATTGAGGAGGACAAGCTAAGAGATAGAGAAGAGTTCCGAAACAAGAAAGCTAAGACTGCAGGAAATGAGTTCGGACAACAAAAGAGTAATGCAAACCGATTATCTTTCCAACAAAGCAAAAGGGACCTGCTCCATCATCTTCTAGTGCACCTGCACCTGCACCAAGGAACAAAGGTGAGTTCAGGAATCAGAATTCACAGAATTTCAAGGCTAGACCTGCGCACTCTCAAGGTAGTGTGGCACAAGGAGGAAATGAGACTTATGCATGTGCTAAGTGTGGTAGGACCCATTCAGGAATGTGTCGTGCTGGCTCCACTGGTTTCTTCAAGTGTGGTCAGAATGGTCACTTCATGAAAGAGTGCCCTAAGAACAGACAGGGTGGAAATAGGGGCAATAGATCCCAATCTTCTTCAGCGGCTCCACCAGACAGAGTTGCACCTAGAAGAGCTACTTTAGGGACAAGCGGAGGAGCAAACCATCTATACTCTATCACCAGTCGCCAAGAGCAAGAGAATTTGCTAGATGTTGTCACTAGTATGATCAAAGTCTTTACTTTAATGTATATGCTTTGCTATATCCAGGAGCGATTCTATCCTTTGTGACTCCTTATATTTCCATGAATTTTAGTATTCTTCTTGAGCAGCTTCTTGAGCCCTTCAGTGTTTTCACACTTGTTGGTGAATCTATTCTTGATGAGAGAGATTATCATGATTGTACCATTTTCGTCAATCACAAGGACACCATTGCTGACTTAGTCGAGTTAGACATGGTAGATTTTGATGTTATTCTAGGTATGTACTGGCTTCATGCTTTTTATGCCTTGATTGATTATAGAACTTGTGTAGTTAAGTTCTAATTTCCTAATGATCCAGTTATAGAGTGGAAGAGTAGTTCTGTAGTGCCTAAGGGTCATTTTATTTCATACCTTAAGGCGAGAAAGTTAGTTTCAAGGGGTGTGTCTATCACTTAGTGCGTGTGAATGACTCTAGTGTTGAGACACCACCTATTCAGTCAGTTTCAGTCCTAAGTGAGTTTCCAGAAGTCTTTCTAGATGATCATCCTAGAGTCCCTCCTAAGAGAGAAATAAACTTCGGTATAGATATTCTTCCCGATATTTGTCCTATCTCTATTCCACCATATAGAATGTCTCCAGCAGAGCTGAAAGACCTTTTTGAGAAAGGCTTTATTCGACTAAGTGTCTCACCTTGGGGAGCTACAGTCTTATTTGTGAGGAAGAAAGATGGTTCACTTAGGATGTGTATTGATTACCATCAGTTGAACAAGGTTACTATCAAGAATAAGTATCCGCTTCTGAGAACTGATGATCTTTTCGATCATTTTCAGGTGCCACTTGTTTTTCTATGATAGACCTCAGATCAGGCTATCATCAGTTAAGAGTAAGAGAAATTGACATCCTCAAGACAACATTTAGGACCCGTTATGGTCATTATGAGTTCTTGGTCATGTCATTTGGTTTGACTAATGCTCATGCAACATTCATGGACCTAATGAACAAAGTGTTTAATCCATATCTGGATATGTTTGTTATCATATTCATTGATGGCATTCTTATCTATTCGAGGAATAAGGAAGATCATGCTAGTCATCTCAGAGTAGTTCTCCAAACTCTAAAAGATAGAGAGTTGTATGCTAAATTTTCTAAGTGTAAGTTTTGGCTTGAGTCTGTGGCATTCTTAGGCCACATTGTTTCTGGTGATGGAATACGAGTTAATACTCAGAAGATAGAGGTAGTGCAGAACTGGCCTAGACCCACATCTCCAACTGATATTAGGAGTTTCTTGGGGTTGGCTGGATATTATAGAAGGTTCGTCGAGGGGTTCTCATCTATTTCATCCCCTTTGACAAAGTTGACTCAGAAGACATCGAAGTTTCAATGGTCTGAAGCTTGTGAGAAAATCTTTCAGGAATTGAAAACTAGGTTGACTACTACCCAGTGTTGACCTTACCAGAAGGTACAGAAGGTTTTGTTGTGTATTGTGATGCGTCCAGAGTTGGACTGAGTTGTGTGTTAATGTAAAATGGCAAGGTTATAGCTTATGCCTCCAGACAAATTAAGATTCACGAGAGGAATTACCCAACCCATGATCTAGAGTTGGCTGTTGTAGTGTTCACTTTGAAGATATGGCGTCACTATCTTTATGGTGTTCATGTAGATGTGTTCACCGATCACAAGAGTCTTCAGTATGTATTCAGTCAGAAAAAGCTTAATCTCAGATAGAGGAGGTGGTTGGAATAACTCAAGGATTATGACATGAGTATTCTATATCACCCAGGCAAGGCTATGTTGTTGTTGATGATTTAAGCAGGTTTTCTATGGGTAGTACCGCCCATGTTGAGGAAGAAAAGAAGGACTTGGCCAAGGATGTGCACAAACTTGCATATTTATGATTCCGCTTGTTGGATTCCAATGAAGGTGGAGTAGTGGTGATGAATGGGGCTAAATCATCGTTAGTGTCAGAAGTGAAAGAGAAACAAGACCAAGACCCTATTTTACTTGAATTGAAAGCAAGTGTTCATAAGATAAAAGTGATGGCTTTTGAACAAGGGGAAGATGGTGTATTGAGGTATCAAAGTAGGTTGTGTGTACCAATGGCTAATGAACTCCAAGAGAGGATCATAGAGAAAGCTTATAGCTCCAGATATTCTATCCATACGGGTTCCACAAATATGTATCATGACTTATGAGAAGTTTATTGGTGGAGTAGTATGAAGAAGTGCATTGCTTAGTTCGTTGCTAAGTTCCCGAATTGTTAACAAGTAAAGGTAGAGCCCCAAAAACCCGGTTGTATGGCTCAAAACATAGAGATTCTGGAATGGAAGTGGAAGATGATCAATATGGAATTTATTACTGGATTGTCGCAGTCCCGCAGGCAACATGATTCTATTTGGGTGATTGTAGATCGAATGACAAAATGAACCCATTTTTTGCCGGTAAAGACTACCCATTCAATAGAGGATTATGCCAAGTTGTATCTTCAAGAGGAAGTTAGACTTCATGGAGTTCCAGTGTCGATTATTTCAAATGGAAGTGCACAATTTACTGCACAATTCTAGAATTCTTTCCAAAAATGTTTGGGTTCGAAGGTGAACTTGAGTACTGCTTTTCATCCTCAGACTGATGGTCAAGCAGAGTGCACCATTCAGACTTTAGAAGATATGTTGAGGGCTTTTGTGATCGATTTCAAAGGTAATTGGGATGATCACTTACCTCTCATTGAGTTTTCTTACAACAATAGTTATCACTCTAGCATCCAAATGGCTCTTTATAGGAGAAGATGCATATCTCCTAGTGGATGGTTTGAGGCTTGTAAAGTTGGGTTGATAGGATCATACTTAGTTCATCAAGCTATGGAGAAAGTGAAGGTCGTTCAAGAAAGGTTGAAAACAGCGCAGAGTCATCAAAAATCCTATACTGATGTTAGGAGAAGAGACTTAGAGTTTGAAGTAGATGATTGGGTATACTTGAAGGTTTCACCCATGAAGGGCGTTATGAGATTCGGTAAGAAGGGGAAGCTTAGTCCTTGGTATATTGGTCCTTACAGGATATCCAAGAGGATTGGTAATGTAGCTTATGAGTTGGAGATACCACCAGAGTTAGCAGCAGTCCATCCGGTATTTCACATTTCAATGTTGAAGATGTGTATGGACGATCCTTCACTTATTATACCTACTAAAAGTGTTGATGTTAAGGACAACCTATCTTATGAGGAAATTCTCATTCAGATTTTAGATCGTCAGGTTTGCAAGTTGAGAACCAAGGAAGTAGCATCAGTCAAGGTATTATGGATAAATTAGTTCGTTGAGGAGGCCACTTGGGAGGCTGAGGAGGACATGAAGAAGAGATTTCCACATCTCTTTGAGTCTGGAGAAATTTCAGACCAAGGTAATGTTTATGAAAAACACTATTTTAAATTGACTTGCTATGTTATGTTGTGATTATATATTGCATGTTGAGTGTTTGAGTTGAGTGGAGATGTTTCCACCCTTAGTTATACTTAGAGTGATCTCATTTGAGGATGAATATTCCCAAGGAGGAGATATTGTAACACCCGGTGTTAGAACAAACTAAATTTAGAAAGCGCCAAATTTTGAAAGAACCAAAAATCTGAAATTTGCAAGTTATGCCAAGTTATGAGTTTAGGGTCAACTTCAAATGACCATAACTTTCAGTACAAGATGAGTTAGGTGATCCATAAGATATCAAATTAAAAGTCTTGGAATCCTCTTTCCAACGCCACCGAGTTTGCTAATTTTCGAGCTCGTATGAGGGAGATATGCCCATTTGAAGTCAGGTTGTCCAGTTAAAGAAAGTTACCCGAATTAGTGAGAGGTATTTTGGTCTTTTCCTTACCCAATGAGATTTATTCGAATTTGGTATTATTTTTGGGGTGAAATCTGATTTGGGTCAGTTTTCATAAATCAAAATACGCTTAGGATTTTGAGAGGAGTTCAAGAAGAGTAGAAAAGTTCAAGGCGTTTGTCAAGATTCTTGAGTTTTGTTGCGGATTTTAGCCAAGGATTCGATCCTAAGAGGTATGTGAGTTCTCATAGTGTTGGATTCGTTCACCCACACGCCAATCATGTTATTTTCAGCGCAATTTCGTTCTCAAAAATTGAAGGATTTGAGTCGTGATAAGTGTTCTTAAAGTATTATTTCCATTATTGAAATTATGATGGGTTTGATGAGTTCTTGAGGTAATCGTATAGCATTAAGAGTTGTTTTTTATTAGATTAATGTGTACTTGTATTGTGTAATTGAATCTAAGCAAAGTTTGAGGAAATCAATTGATTAAAAGTGATTTAGGATCAGAAAACGAGTAGAAAAAATCATCGAAACGTTCTGGGGGAGGTCTGGCACCATGCGCCAGCAATGCGCCCAATCAGACCCCCACTAAACGTAGGCTGGGGCAGTGCGCCCAATCAGACCCCAGTAAATGAAGGCTTGGGGCGGTGTGCCAGCAAGGCGCCAGGTCATTTTTCCCCCACCCTTTTTCCATCGTTTACTCCATTTAAGTTCTTCTAAAGTATGTCTTTACTCCCTACTGATTCTAATCACTCTAAACTACATCTAAACATCAAAAGAAAAATTTATTTTTTAGACCTAAGTTGTGATTGGTCGGTTGTACATAGTGGGATTAGAGTACATGAAGCTACTAGTTTTGATTAAAAGGTACTTGTTAGATAGGAAGCATGTGAGAATGAAGGTTGAATGACACGGGCTGAATATGTACGTAGAGCTTCTTGTTAGAAAGAGATGGGATATGTCAAATTCCCTAAACATAGGAGTAGGGGTGATATGAGGATGTTATAGAGGAGTGCGATAGGTAGTTATGAAAGAGTGATTGCTAAGTGTATGAGGCAAGAAAATGGTATCAACTCTTCAACCCTAACAAGTTATAATGGCGCACTTGGGAACAACTTTGTGAACCTTTGTTAGACAGAGAAGTCGATTCAAGTCTTGATAATTGGTCTTGATAACAACAAAGAAAAAGATGTGAATAGAAAGGTTACCTAGATAGAAGATACATGGGCCTAGTTCATCCACATCATTAGTACAAAAGAGAAGTAGAGCATTATACACATGTATAAACTCCCATCAAATTGAATAGAGCTACTACAGTATGCCTGTAGTAATTCATCAGTCATAGTCAAGTTAAGGGAGAGGAAATATTGATCATATGTTAGTTGTTCTTATTTGCTATCTTGCATGGGAAAAGAGTCAGAGAACCCTCACTTCTTATAAAAAAAAAGAGGAAATTTATTAGTATGGCCAGACCTATCTAATTAATCCCAAAGCGGCTAACTCTAAGACATTATGAATCATGATATAACTTTATAGGTACTTGACATTTACATGTTATTAGAGATCATGTTTTATGGTGCGTTCAAGCTTCACTATTTATTTTCTATTTCGACCTTCAAAGGGCACTAGGCATTGAGCGTGATATAACACAAGCTAGTAATGAAGGCAAAGTTGACCTCGGCCTCCTACTCTAAAAGATGAACTATTGAGGATTTTCTTTTTCTATCTTGACTGTAGTATTTATATTGACCTAGATGGAAGCCAAGTCCTAATAGAAAAACACCTATAAGAATTCTTAGGATATTGAAGAGAGTAGATGAGGAAATCAATTGTATGTGCTTTGAGGTGAGTAAGGAATATGAGCAGAACCATCCCACCTGTGACTTAACGCTTAAGACAGTGTGTTTGCCCTTATTATGGTAGAGTGGTTCTATATGATATCTCCTAGTTTCCAAAGACAGTTTGTTATATAATTATACATGTTGCATGTTTTATAACTTATCTATTTGTATGTCATTTTCCCTTGGTGGATTACCTTCTCACAGGTTACCTAATGTCATAGAATGATTACATGTAAGTGTTATCCGCTTTGGAGCACCCCTGTTTATTGCTATATGTTTTCGTAGGACCTTTTCCCTACATGTTATTTATTGCACTGGTTACTTTCCTCATGTCCCTTGTCCATATTGTGTGGGTACTTCAGGCTAATTGATCATATGACCATTTCTATAAATTTACAGGCCTCGTAGCCTACTTGCTTAAACATTACATGCCTTATAGCTTTTCTAGCCATGTGTCATGTGCTCACTTGCTCATATTTCATAAGTGTACTTATTGACTTGTTAGTCCACCTATCCATGTGATATAACGCACTTGCTCAATGTGATTTGTGTTCCGTAGTTCATTTTCTTATATGTCTAATTGTCATATAGTCTACTTGCTTACGTATTATATATTTCGTTGCATTAGTACTCATGCATCATATGCTCATCTAGTCCATTTCCTACATTACTTATAGTTCATTCTCTCACACGCTATCCTATGAACCATATGCGCGCGTACACCATATATTTCTATAGCTTAATGCATGTATATTATGCACTCCCTTTTGTGCTAATCTGCCTATGTGTCATACCCAATGTGACTTATTTATTTGTATACTATGCCCCTCTATGTTTATTGACTTAAGTTTTGAACATTTTCAGAAAACATTTCCTTGTATCATTATGTAGTGAAGATTTTGACCAGAAAAGGTTGGGCATTTATGTAAATTTTATCACAATCATAGATAGATAACCTAGCATAATGCCTTATCCAAAGGTGTGGCATAAAACTTTAGAGTTTATATTAACAACTATGTGTTCTTATAAGACTCACCTTTGATTAGCATTATAAGATGAAAAAGAAGGGAAAGTAGAGCCTCGATTAATTCGGCCTATGATTTTATGTGTCAGTTCCATAAAAAAAATTGGGAGATACTATAGTAATTCTTGATTGTTAAGTCCCGGAAGCAAAGAACAAAAAGTCTTCATTTAAGTATTGTGGAAGGACTAGAATATAACATAAGATACTTGTGAATAGAAGATGGTAGATATCCTAAATACCCCTCCTCATTCTAAACATCAACATAAGGATCTGAGATCATGTGGTCCCCTTATATGATCATAAGTCCTACTAGCATTTGTTCATTTGATATGTCATTTGCATGTCTTGTGTTTAGGAATATTAAATTCCTTATTTGTATGAGTTCTACTTGTGTATCCTCAGTAAATTACGTGGTCAAGAAAGGGGTTTGCATTGTCATATTCTTACTTCATGAACCATATCTATTGAGACGTCATGCGAGACTTGTCTATACGTGTTTTAGGTTAGTCTATATATTTTGGATAGTCCTATTTACAAAGGAAACTCTCGCAAATCTCCAAATTAAATTCCAAGGTCAACCAAACTATCAGCTTAACCTATCATTCGAGGACGAATGATCATAAGGGGGGAAATGTAACACGCCGTATTCTACGTGTATTAGTTCTATTTATATGATGCTTATAAATTGCCTTTTGGTATAGTTATGGACTCGGTTTCTTATGCGACTAGTGACAATAGAATAGGTTTAAAGTGAACTGTCTGTAGATTTTGATGTGACCCGATTAAGTTGATGTCGATGGAAGTAATTAAACTTGAGATCATAAGCTGGTATTTGATTCTAAAGTTTAAAGCGATATAGTGTATATAAGTTTTAAGTTTAGTTAAAGGTATTAAGGTCTAGAAATGGAATAAAATATTGAGGTGCTTTTTTGACTTAACTAAGCTAGTAGGTGACAAGTAGGTGCATAACCTACTTTGACTTATTGACCAGGCCAAAGGACCAAGCAAGTGCATCACCTACTAAGACTCTTTGGACCATGTTATTGGGCCAAGTACACTACATCTACTTGCATTAATTTGGCCCAAGTTGAATAGAAGAATAAGGGGAAAATGGACAACCAAGGCCCAATCTTTCCAAGCCCACAAGAAATAATTTGAATGGAAAAGTGGGTGCATCACATACTTAAATGTGTGGCCTAAATTAAAGACACATGTTGGCTGCAAATGAAGTACAAGAAAGGTAGCAAAAGAGAATCTATTATGGTAAAAAATCTAATACAAATATCTCATTTTCCTCTTATCCAAATTTTAAGCTCTCAAGTTCATATATTTCTCTCTCTCAAGATGAAACAACCACCCAATATTCCCACTAGGGTTCTAACTATTTTTCATCTTGTCTCTTCCAAAGCAGCCACAAGATCACCTTCTCTCCTCTATTGTTTCAAGTACATTGGACAGTTCTTCAAGGGGAGTGAACTAGAGATAGCTATATGTGTTGGCAGCCAAAGTTCTGCCACTGTCTTCCAAATATTAAGAGAAGGTTACAAAAATAGTAATTGAAGGAGACTAACAGATTTAGATAGCCAAGGTAAGGGCGCTGCCACAACCTCTAATTATTAGTTTATTTGAGAATTCTAGATTTATTGTTTATTGCAACTCGTGGGATAGTGATTGAAAACCATAAATTCAAGTTTTTTGATTATTTTTTAGTGTTAAGGACTACTATTGTATTGATTTGTTTGTGGGAGGTCATGGATGTACTGACAGAATGATTGCGGAAAGCTGTAGGGGAAGATTTATAAGCTATGGTGATGCACCATTAAATTAAAGTTTTGGTAAGCTCACTGCTCGTTCCATGGGAAGGTTGTTTTGTGTAAATAACTATAACAGACAGAATTTGTGAAAGAAAACAATCAATTAGAAGGATTATGGGCTGACTGCCTGGCTACTGTTTTAATGAGTTGAAATATCCCGAGTTAGTTGGTAAGCTGCTAATATTTGCCTTAATGATTGGTTGTTGTAGATGAAGACTATAAAGTTAAGGAAAGGTTGACATTCGTAAGCTATACTAATTGGGAATTGAGGTATGTAAGGCTATTCAATTTCCTATTTATTTAGCATGAATCCAACACTTGTATTACAAAGTAAGCTTTCTAAGTGCCCTTGGTAGTGACTGATCCATAGTTGCAGTTCCTACTCCCTAGAGAATCAAAGTGAGTACTCTAATATGAGTTTATTACTAAATGTATGTGCTTACTCTGCCAAGTATTAGCATGCAGGGTTTAAACTTGTTTCATCGTCAAAGTACCCTTGGCACGTATTCCCCTTACACAAATCAAAATGATCCTAGATTACACATGGTACATATGTTTATATGTTGGCTATACAATCTTCCCATATCTTGCCAACTTTCTTCAATTGTCTATTCCATCATATATGTCATTTTTTCACATGTTCATATGTTCCCTTTATTGGTTATTACTCCCATTGTGTTAGACTATAATGTTACCTCACAAGATCCCTACTTGCTCTATTGTACATTTATATGTACTTACTCGAAATATATATCCGTCCTTAAGTTGAATCTGCCCACGTTCTCCCTTGGTTCCACGTTCATGTATACCTTGTATTTGATATTAGTTAGTGAGTATTTGGCTATCATAGAGAGTTCAAATCTCTTGGCTGAATGTTAAATGTCTTCACTCGATATGTGCTTCAATTTGAGATGTAAAAATTCTTACTAAGTCATATAAGCTCCTAAGTATTACACGTTCATGTCACATTTGCTTCCCATGTCATTGTTATTATCGCAAGTCCATATTCATATGTCTTCAACTACTAGTTCATAGTTCCAAATCTCAACAATGATTATGACCACCAAAACAACAATCTCAAAAGAGTTATGATTTGTTTTAAGGCTTGAGCATTTGAGTTTGAGAAAGAGTAGAGTTGAGTTCATTTTCTTCAAAATGATATATAAGAACTAAGTATTCCTAAGAGTAAATGTTTTAACATTTAAGATGAGAGGAAACATTGATTTCCAAAAGAGTTTTTGATCAAATTTTGAGTACCATCTCTTTCAAGAGAAAGATTTTTGATTAATAATCTCAAACCACAGAAGGAGTTATGTTTTAAAATATATGAGCTAGTTACATTTTGGGAGTAGTATTGAGCACCGATATGGGGACGAGTTCAGATAACTCAAAGTTCTCATAAACCATGTTGCCAACATGGGTAGAAAGGATCATACTTTTTAGATGATTCCTTAATGCTTTTTAGCATAGACTATTGGATCCACTTAGTAGTAGGTTCTATACCCCAGCATAGTATAGGATAGTTCTGGCAGCGTGGGCTAGACGTTGTATCATCACATAGCTTATAGTGATGGTTGTCAGTTAGAGAAACTCCCACAGAGCTATTTTGTACTTTTATATACAAACAGAGTTATTTTGTATTCTTGCATACAAACTGAGATATATTATATTTTTAAATACATGAAGTTGTTATCTACTATTTTTTTTTTAAATCTGTGAAATGCATCTTTACTATTGCTTTATATTGAAATGAGTTGAGTGAGTTGAGTTGAGACCAGGTAAGTTGTTTCTTCAGTTCCAGTTCAAGCTTATGTCTTGTTTAGATTTCCTCTCACATGCTCGTACATTCCATGTACTGAAGTCATTTGGTCTGCATCTTTTATGATGCAGATACATGTGACCAGGATCAGCATCCAGCGCTTCGTTGATCTAGTTGAGTTCTAGAGTTGTTTGGTGAGCCTTCTTGCTTCCGAAGGATCCCTCTCTTTATTTTATCATTTCATTTTTGTTATTAGGATGATCGAGGGTCTTGTCCTGTCATCCCTCATGGTATTAGAGGCTTCATAGATAGATAGACAGTAGTTCATGAGTCTTTTCATTTCCAGTTGTTTATGTTGAGACTTGAGTTGTCTCTTCGGCTAGTTGAATGTTTATTTATAAAACATTCTGAGTTTATCTTTTGAGATAGTTGAGTAAAGTTTATCTTTTAAGTTCATCTTATTTGTGAGTAAGTCTTCCGCTGAGAGTTTAGTTGGGCCAAGGGTTTGATTGGGGCCAGCAATGGTTCTTGAGTGCCAGCCACTCCCAGGGTGTAGGCTCGGGGTGTGACAAGAAAATTCAAGAAACTAATTCAAGAATCTCAAGAAAGGTTTTCTTGATTGTTTTCCTTCAAGCTAGGGTTTCAAGGCTTCTAATCAAGTAATTCTTCAAGATTCTTCAAGAACCTTATTCTTCCAGGTATGTAAGGTTATCATAGTGTTGGGCTAGTTCATCCTCACGCCCTACATTCATTTTCAAATCAATAAAAGAGTAATCTAGGATTCTATCCCTAGATTTGAGTATTGTTGGGATGAGTTGATTTTGAGTTCTTGATTTCCTGATTCCTTTTGAAATTTTATTCTTAATTATTGAATTGATATATGTTATGCATTAAGATTCTTGAGTTGATTCGTTCATGTCTATATTTCAGCATGAACCCTATGAATTGAGTATTCTTGAGAGGAGTAGTATCATTGGGACTGAGTTCTTGAGTTCTGAGTATTGAGTTTTCTATATTGTTATTGAGATCCTTGAGTTGAGTTGTTCATGTGTATATTTCACCATGAACTCTATTTTGAGTTATAATTTTTTAGAGTCTTTTAAAACCAACATTTTGTTTTAAACTGATTTTTTGAGGAATTAAAGAGGAGTTTGAGAAAGGGTATAAGGGAACTAAGTATTTCTCTAATGTTTTATTTTTACATGAAGAAAGAGAGTATTATTTTGAGAAAAGTAAAAGAGTTTTAAGAAAGATTGAGTACAGAGTTACCTCTTAAAGAGGCCTTTTTTGAGTAATTATCTCAACCCAGAGAAAGTATTTTTACATTGAGCAAAGAGAAACATTATTTTCTAAATGAGCAATGAGTTTAGAGATATTTCAGAGTAGTTACCTCTTTTAAGAGGTTAGTTTGAGAAATTATCTCAAACTAGAAAAAGTGTATGTTTTATACATTTGAGCATGAGTATATATATTGTTGGGAGTAGTATTGAGCACCGATATGAGGGAGAGTTCAGACAACTCACAGCCCCCATAAACCATGTATGCCAACATGGGTACAAGATCATACTTTTTAGATGAATCATTATTGCTTAGTGGATCCACTTAGTTGAGAGGTTCTATGTCCTGACAAGGTATAAGACAGTTCTGGCAGTGTGGGCAAGACGTTGTATCATCACGTAGCTCATAGTGATGATTGTCGGTTAGAGAATCTCCCAAGTAGAGTTAAAAGTGTATATTTATTATATCACTTAATATGTTCAATTCAGAGATGAGTAAGTATTTTTGTAAAGTTTTAATGATTTCCCTTCTTTATTTCTTTACATTCAGTTGAGTATATATATATATCTATTGCAGTCCTTTCATTCAGTTATTTATTATTCAACTATATTACGTACTCGTACATTCAATGTACTGATGTCATTTGACATGCATCTTTTAATGATGCAGATATAGGTTCTTAGGATCCTCAACAAGGTTCTGTTGAGATCACTTCATCCGCTCGTCAACTTTCGAGTGAGGTCTCCTTGCTTTCGGAGGACTCCAGTTTTATGAGTTGTTAGTATTACTAGCATTTTGAGTAGTCGTGATTCTTGTCCCGACACTCGTCTATCTATAGTAGAGGCTTCATAGATAGACAATTTTGTAGAGTATTTCAATTTCAGATATTTTATTTAGCGAAATTTTGAGATTCAGTAAACTGTTTTTAAACGTTTCTTTCAATTTGATGCTTATGTGTGCTTGAGTTAGTCTTCCACTTGTAGTCAGCCAGGATGAGGGTTCGCTTGAGGGCTAGCAATGGTTCTCGAGTGCCAGCCACATCCAGGGTGTAGGCTTGGGTCGTGACACACTCAAAGTTGAAAGACATTATTGTCCGCTAAAACCAAGTTAGATCATGTTTATGTATTATGCTTTTATAATTTTATGGTTATATATCCATATGTGATACACATTATTTAATTATTTTAATATAAGAAGTAAACGCAAAGTAAGAAGTTTGAAAACTTGTTGTAATCAATATAAATTAAGAATACAAAAAAAATTCTCAACTTACACATTACTCGTGACTTAAAATATGTGAGAATAACTAACATATACATTACGCGAAAAAAATATATACAACTATTAAATATCATCATCATATATCATATCATCATATCATATATCATATATCATATATTATATATCATATATCATATATCATATATCATATCATATTATATTAAAAGTAGGAAGCACCAAAGTGCAAAGTTGAATTACCATTTTACCCCTACACTAAATTATTTTTATATTAAAAACTAATTAATTAAATATTAAATGTTTCTAAAAAATTAAATGACCATTTTTCATTCATTAAATTAATATTGTTCCTCTAATAACTTATGCTTAGAAATTAAATTATTACGCAAACATTAATGTTTCAATGCACAAAAAATTAATAATAGATCTTTTTTAGGAATTTCAAACGTCTTTTGAAATTTACAAATAATTTAATGTGGTTCATGAATTAGCAAAAAGTCACGTTTTCAAGAAAAAATGTTAATATTCTCATGCATTTATTTCATGATTTGCACTTATCTAACTCTTGATTATACACATTCTCTTATAATTTTTGGATTATCCCTACATTTTTCATCTACAAATATGAAAAATATTGGAGTAAATAATATCATGTGATATACAAGGAATGGGCAAGCTAAGATTTGAGGGATCAACTTCTTTAGGAATGAACAGAGCATTCTTTTTACTCTTTTTTTTAAGAACAAAGGTAAATAATCTTTCGGAAGGAAACATCATCATATGTACAAAAATCAACCAGTGATGTTTTTTTTAGTACATAATTTTTATTAATTGAATGTAAAATAAAGGGTTATGCATCAAAATATATCATGACATTTTCATTTACTAATATACTTGTGTGATGTAATTTGTAAAAAAATTATAATTTACTTGATCTTTTTAAGATTAAATTATTGTACTATATTATTTGATAATTAAAATTATTTAATTTGTTCTTATGATTTTATTACTTATATATGTTTATTTTTGTAAGGAGGGTGTAAAATAGAATGTATAAAATTATATTTTGTTTTAATCAATTTTATCTAAAGGGGTGTACAGGACTGAAACAGGATGAATAATTTGAGATGGAGAAAGTAACATATAATTAAATTATTAGTAACTTATTTAATTCACATAAGTAATAATGATATAAATGTTTATCATTATTTTATTTTTCATTTTGTCTCAGTTTGAGAAATGCAAATTCAATGTTTCAACTTTTGATATCGTTTCATATTTTAAGTTGTCACTCCATTGATGTTATGTTTCTGTATTCTAACCTCATTTTTGAAAAAAATAATTTAATAGGATTCAATACTTGATATGATCTCTTAATAATCAAATAAATAATATTGATTATTAATTGTACCCTTTATTTTATTTTAATTAACTCTACGAAATGGCTACACATTCTTTTCATTTTTCATCTTTCTTCTTTTCTCTAAACTTTGTCTTGCAGCAAATTAACATATGAGATAAGAATATACATATATTAATTTGTGTTTATAATTATAGTATTTTAAATTACTAAATATTCTCATCTTTTATTTAATTTGGAGAAGAGATACTTTGATGTTATATTTTAATTTGTTATTGGTATCCAAAGTAGATTTCAAATATTTGAACTAATTTGTTTGAAAATGAACGATATTCATGTAATTTAATTATAAAATTATTTTTTCTACAATGATAATTTGAAACAATTTATGCCAATTTAGATAGGGTACACGTGCAACACACGTGTCCTAAAATTATTAGTATTATTATAAGTGGGAAGCTCCTAACTTTAAAGTTGAATTACGATTTTGCCCCTATAGTAAATTAAATGTAATTAAATTTTTAATAAAACTAGTATACGTGTCCGCGCGGTTAGTTGATAAATGTAATTGTAAATATTAATTTATGGACAATTTTAAAATTTAAATTATTATTAAATAATATTATCAAATAAATGCTTCACATTAAATATGTGTAGATAATAACTAACAATATATTAAGATCAAAAATAAAAATAAAGATTCAAACCCAGCGAATTAAACTCCAATCATCCTGGAAAAAAAACACATAAAATCATTAAAAATTATAAACAAAAAAAAATCAACAAAAACTAATTGTTTGCAATAATTATTGATAAGAGATTATAATGCTTAAAACGTTACTATATCTATATAATGCATACACAAATTATAATGACTTTGTCTCAACAACTACAAAGTCACATCCAAAGAAGAAGGAAAAAAGTTATATTGTCAAAAAAAATTATGCATAGATAGAAATAAAAAAATTTATACTTTTCATAATAAGTGTTCCCTAATTATTTGTCTTTATCTAAATATACTACGGTTAGATTTTGAAGTAATATCTTTATGTAAATATTTCATTAACGTACTCATTTATATAAAATTTATAAAGGGACTTCTTTTAAAAATAATAAACGTAAGCAAATATCAACTGTTAATAAATAGTTAAAAGTGTATGAATTTTTTTTAGTAATTTGTATATTTTGTTCGTGATTTATATTTTTTTATTAACTCAAAAGATCAACTGATAAAACGAAGTATTTAAATACTTATGATAATATGGTTAAAGGTGAGGTATATATCGGAAAAGAATCTTAAAAGATATTTTAATTTGACGTAATTATTTAAAATAATCATAATTATTAATTTCATGATTATTATTTTTATTTAATTTAAAATAACTATAGATAAAATAAAAGGTTATTAACACAAGTTTTATTGATTATAGGACTGTATAGTAGTGGATGAGTAATGGAAATTTAAAAAAACTATTTATTTTCTCATTAGCGTATTCATTTATATAAAATTTACAAAGAGACTTATTTTAAAACTAATGAGCATAAATACATATTAATTTATTAAGCATAAACAAAAAGCTTATGCAATTTATGTACTATAAAATTTATAAATCCTCACGTAAATAAAAACTCAAATTAAACTAAATAACTATCCATAACTATGATTAAAAAATTGTAAAAATATAAATTTTAATATAATAGTATAAAAGTAAAATTAATAAGAAATATGAAATAACTATAAAAGAAACTTCAAAATGTGATATTGAAAAAACAACTGTAAAGAAAAATAAAATTTGAAGTCAAGAAATAGATTTGATCATTTCAAACTTTATTTTATTGCTAGTGTAAAGTTTGTTTCAAACTAATGTTCAAGAGAAAGAGACATGAAAATATGTTTTGTCCCTAATGTCATTTTTTTTTATTGTTTATCGACAAAAAACACATCAATAAAATTTACCAAAATATTTGATGGATATTTAATTTATGCATGCTGAAGTCAAAACTGGGGAATTAAGATATTGTTATTTTAATTATTTAGTACAAAAGAAATAAATAATTATTGCATAATAGAAAATGAACTTTCTATACATTAAAACTTAATGAATTTGAAAAAAAATCTTACATATGATTGAACTCTCTTTGTTGATTTCTTATTGTCTTTGAATGCAAGTCAATGGATTGAATTGTTCTCCTTTATTAAATATTGAAATACTGTATTGTTTCTCTGTTGAAGAAGGGGGCGAGGGGCGAATTTGATTTGATATGATTACCGAAGAATGTTATTTTGTTTATGATTTCTTTTTGTGTTTTATATTAGAAGTTCTAACTGTTCTTTATATTTTAGATTTAATAATTGAGTATTATGTGGAAATATTAAAGATAAGGCCTAAAAATTTGGGAAACAGATAACACATGTTCACTTAAACTATCATAGTTAATTTTAAATTTTAACTTATCTTTTTAAACTGCAACTTTTTCTTTAAAGGAAAAAAGAAAAAAGAAAATAGTTTTTTATTATGCTTAAAACTCGTATGTATCTTTTAAATATGGAACTTTTTAAAATTAGTTTTTTAGAATTTGATATTTACAACAAAATTGTGGTTTTGACACAATTAATAATTTTAAAATAGTAAATATGTTTTTGTATGATTTATAAAATTTTAATTATAAAATTTTTAAACAATTATATGGATCTCTTTAATTAGTATATATTTAAATTCTAACAATTTAGGTATTATTTTTATTATTATTATTATTACTATTATTATTATTAATTTTTACCAATTAGTTATTTCAAAAAATAGAAGTTCGACAACTATAATAAATAAATAATGTGATACAGATTAGTTTGTTAGAATTACTAGTTAATTTTTAATTCGAATTGAAAATAAGATATTTCATTGTTATGTGCTCCTAAAATTTAGCACCATTATCAATTTACTTAAACAATTAAAAAAGCGAGAAAAATTCAACTTTTTTAACGTAAACAAATTTTTAAAATTGTTATTCAATTTATGTTTTTTAAATGTTTTGTTTTTTAAATTGTCATCTATTATTTAATATATCTACTAATTTTGTGGTGATGACACGTGACACTTTTTCTTCTCCTATTATATAAAGATAGATATTAATATAACAAAATCAAAATCTAATTAAATGTCTAATTTGCAATAAAGGATGTGCAGGTGGGAATTGAAATTATATTAATGATGAATTATAGAATTTATTTACAAAACATGTCCTAACTTTATTACATGCTAAAGATATATGTAGAGCCGTCAAAATGGGCTTAGCCCATGGGATCGGTCCAACCCAACCAGTTATTGGGGTATGGTTAGGATATGATTTTTCAAGCCTTTTTAAAACTAGGGCTTATAAGCCCTTGGCCCTTGAGGCTTGATCGGGGTCGGCCTATGGGCCAAAACTTTTTATTTAAGGGTAACTTACAATAATCTCACTAGTATATAAATTAGGAAAAATTGTATGAAATAGCAAACTATTAATTCAAATTAAATGTTATAGCCATAGTTTATTTTATTTGTAATTCGCAGCAAACAACCCATTTTTTTGCCATCTGATTCGGTATACAATTAGCCATTTTATACATTTCGGTATAAAATGTATAAACTGCGTTTGTGTTTGTATAAAGCGCGAGAAAAGTGTATATACAAATACAAATCTTATTATATAAATTAAAATGTATAAATGAATTTATACAAAACTGAACAATTTGTATAAAATTGGATGTATCTAGCGAATTATACAAATCAAAAGCTCCATAGCAAACATAAAATTGGTTATGGAGCGCAATTATGCAAACTATAGTTATAACATACAAATATGATTTTTATGTTTGCTATATGTGAAAGTTGCTCTATAATTTAATTACTTAAATACATGCTATGTTGTAATATTATGAATCTTACTAGATTTTGGTACGTCCAGATACATATATCACGAAATATATGGACTCAAAATTAGGTTAATTTGTTCTAAATACACTCTATCAAAGTAGATTCGCATGTATCTAGGATGCATAGACAAATCTCATACCCTCGCCTCCCTCCAATCATGCTTGTCATTCTCTTATCTCACTCACGTATCTGGTTTGTGAGATACATGTTAATTATACTAGACTTTTTGCTAGCATTATTAAAACAACACCATTGTTTGCCATATTTGATTTGAAAATCTTCTTATTTTCTTGATGTTATAGAATTATAAGTTTGAAAAGAAAAAAAAAGGGCTAGCCCGCCCCAGCCCTCGGCCCTTCTAGGGTTGGGTTGGGTTGAGCATTTTCAAGCCCTTCCGGACGAAGGGTCAGCCCGTCCTAACCCTTCAAGTTCCTTGGCCCGCGAGGCTTAGGCTGGGTGGGGCTAGGCCGATCCTTTTTGACAACTCTAGATATATGTAGCTATGTTATATTTATAAGAAAAAATGCATAAGTACCCCCCAACCTATGCCCAAAATCTCAGAGACACACTTATACTATACTAAGGTTCTATTACCCCCCTCCCCCCGAACTTATTTTACAAATAATTTTCTACTCCTTTTCGGCCTACATGGCACTATCTTCTGGCCTAGCGCGTGTTGACAATTTTTTCAAGCTATCTGGTTGATAGTGCCATGTAGGCCAAAAAGGGGTAGAAAATTATTTATAAAATAAGTTCGGGGGATAATAGGACTTTAGTATAGTATAAGTGTGTCTCTGAAATTTCGGGCATAGGTTGAGGATACTTATGCATTATCCCTATTTATAATATCAAACTTCTCACATTTCATCTTCCATATATAACTACAACTTATTTAATTTCTCCATTAACCATTAATTTAGTCAACTTGTATTTTTTAATACAAAAAGATTGTAGATTTTAAAAAGTTGTATTAGTAAAATAAAGACTAATTTATAATTATTAGATATATGAAATGGAAGTCCGAAAATCATCAAAAATGAACTATATAAAGGTTGAGAATGGTTTTCATTTCCCAAGAATGCTTTAGTAAGGTAAAAAAAATAATCATTTCCGTAATTTTTTTCTTGTTTTTATTTTTTGCTTTCCTTTCTTCTCTAACATTTTTTTTGGAGAATATGTTTGAAATTTACATGAAATTCTATTGCGTTTTCTCTTTATTTATTTCTTTTGTTGTTTTAAAATATGTATTCTCTCTCACCATGTGATGTTTTATATATATATATATATTATGGCGATACTTAAGGCCTTAACATACTGTGCAAACAATGACATAACAAATGTGGTTGTGGAATCAGATTCATTAGGCCTAACAAGGATGATCAATAAGGATTGGAAAATACCATGGGAATACACAAAAGAAATAGAGGAGATACATATACTTCAGGGAACAACACATGCAATTATAGTACATGGATATAGAGAAGTAAATCAACTAGCAGACACAATGGCAAATGAAGCATTCATGCAGCAGGAAGTGGAACAATTTTAATCAACTAACAGTTGACTGCAAGAGAATAATAAACATGGATAAAATAGGCATACCAACATTGAGGATTAAGACAAGAATGATCAGGGTGCAGAGGCAGCAAAATGAACAATAATTACAGAGTAGGACATTTTAAGACAACTTGGTTGGTCTTATTTGGACGGCCAGGTGCTCTTTTCCGTTTGCTTCTTTTTCACTTTTGGGCTAATGTAAATATTTTTGGTGTGGAATAAAAGAACCCTGAGCTCGCTTAATTGAAGAAAAAAAAAATGTTTGTAATTTTTTTAAATTTTTTATGTTACACATATTATTGACATACCATTAGTTCCTATATTGACATATTGTGTATATATAGATAAACATATATTTAGTATATAAAAAAACATATTTTAGACTAACATATTATATTTGAAATCATCTTTTTCATTATTATTTTTTTGAACGCAAATACAACCTCTATATATAAACACATTAGTCAAATATAAGATTTATCATATTTATAAAAATAATATGCGATAAATAGCTCAAAAAATAAAGTCAATAGTGTACAAATTTTATAATGTGGTAAGGGACAAACGTGCAACGCACGTTCCCATAGACTAGTAAAAGAAAAATACTTAAAATGTTGAATTTAGCTTTGATTTCCATGTCATGTTTTGATATGTGTTAGGCATTGTATTTATGCATTATTGATGCATTTGTGCTAGTTATACACCTAACAACATGTTCTATCTATGTATCTATTGAAATTCATGAACAAATATTATTTTTTGACCGAGTTATTTTCTCATATGTGATGTTGTGGAGTTGAGTTGTGAAGGATTGAAGATTGAAATATGATATATTAATGTGGACCACGTAAATCTAAGATTGAAATATGAATGAGAATCGTATGTGTCCAATTTGATACAAAAACGATTATTGAGTCGGACAACTATGATGATATATGAAGACCATTTCATGAAATCATTGATATGACCAAAACGCATATGAAATTTTAATAAAATATTTTTTGTGGACCCTAAATTTTTCATCATAATGAAGTTTTGGCTTTGACTTCTTATTCATATAAATCAACAATTTTATACTAACATATAGAATACATAAACTTCTCATATTTAGAGCTAAGTCATCTTTTATTTTTTTGGGACCCACTGTGGTATTGCCCCAAGCGTATTATGTTTTGACTTTGTTTATATTTGTTTAATATTTCAAAAATAATTTTTTATTTTATTTTTTCACTTTTAACAAATAAAGAAAAACAATTAAATTTTTCTCTGTCTTAATTTCAGCATTAATTCTTCATTGACCAAATTATTTTTTAAAATCTGATACTCTACTAAACATTAATTAATTGAGATAGTCTGGTAAAATAATTATGTCTGAATACTTCAAATTTATATGTAGCAAGTAAACAAGGGTAGAAAATAATAGCAAAACGTACAAATTGTGTGCTGAGTAGGACCGTTTGGGACATTTTTTCTTTGTTTGCCGGTGTGCCGCCGTGGAACTCAAGAATGCAAAAGGAACCAAACAACATTCATCTGCCCAACATGGTAAAACAACTAATGTTTGTATTTTTCCATAGCTAATTTTTATGCGATTTTGCAGTAGCTTTTATTTTTATAGTTTTTTTTCCTTTCCCTAAAAATGTCTGAAAGAATTTTTCTATTTTTTTTTTTGGGAGAGGGGGGGGGGGTGTATGACTTGAATCGGTGTTGCTAAAACTTATCTTTTGTGTAGCATTTTTAAAATGTCTTTTTCCAGTTTTGAGTTGAAATTAAAGGATATCCGGCAAAAATGTGTATTATAAAAAAATTTGATAATTGTCGTTTCATCAAATTGAATTTATTGCAAAATCTATTTATTGTTCAAATTGATAGAGTATTAATTAGCTAGTTAAAATGCTTAAAGAGATGCATACAGTAATTTAAATTAATACTCTATTGAATAGCTTTTTAAAGGATGGATAAAACTCGATACTTAGCTTGTTTAAGTTGGTTGAGACACTATGACTATAAAATAAAAATAAAGGAGTGTTAAACACTTAAAATGAAGGATAATATGAAACATCAGAAGTAGAAGTAAATATCTACACAGATAGAAAGTTTCACAGGATATATATATATATATATATATATATATATATATATATATATATATATATTGACACCACAGTGACACATTATAAATTTATGGGGGCCTAGGCCCAAAAGTGAACAATATCACTAGCGGACTGAGCCATTATATACCTCCTCCTTGACAACAGACCCCTCATTACACTTTCAATTTCATTCTTGAGTTTCATTCCTTACTAACAAACACTTCATAATCTTACCCAATGGATAGTATCATCAGTACTCAAGCCTTCCATTTCTTGCTCATCACTTACTTATTTGACACATAAAATTTAACAGGAACTGGAACAAAGAGATAACTTCTTAAATATATGTATAGACTCTCGATTATATATATGATCATCAACAAATCCTAGTTTTCTAATACCACTTATGAACATGACAGGTATATATAAGATAAAGGCAAAGCATCTCATAAAGTATTGAGTAATTCATTCACTAAAAAGTTAGAATTAAAAAAAAAATCATAAAAAAGCCATGCAAGGCTACACTTAGAATTTTACAAAATAAAACATGACATGAGTATGATATTTGTGGAACTTCTAAATCACACATGATACAAGTCCCTAACTATACTCAAAATATAGAAAATGTTACTTCATAAGAAAACGTGCCTCAATAATAAAAAGGGTTCACCACAAGCCAATGGAATGAGCAGCGTGCCTAGCGAGGAGAAGTATCGTCCTGAGAGTCCATACATGCATCAGAAAAGAGATGCAATACTTGACAAAAGAGAATTAAGTACATGTAAAATAGTACTTTTGGATGAGGTGAACCAAAATATGAATAATATAAGTTGTACTAGCACCAACTTATTGCACATACTTCGAATAGGCAATATTGAGTTCTAAAGTTCTCAACTCTAAAGTTTGTCTAGTATGGTTTCCTTTTATAAGAAGTTTGAATTTTGTACAAGTTTTTATCTATAATAATATCTTCTATATCATTAAGAGACATATATATCACCGTCCAATAATAATCAATACATTGTTGTTTGTTAGGTGTTTTCTCTTAATTATTTTGTGTGCAGTTCTATTGTCCCAAGTCCTAATATTTTTACTCTATACTTGCCCCGTATTAGGATATTGTGTTGCTCTTTCAGTACTAAGGATGTTTGCTTACTCCAAAGTCAGCTTACTGATTTGTTAGAAATTTAGGTTAAAAATAGTTTAACATCAATGCATATTGCATTATGATTGTGTTTTTTCTTTTTTCTTTTATAAAGATTATATGATCATATTGCTTTAGATAGACAAATAGTCTGGAGAGATTTATTTTGTGCATAAAAATTTATGCTTTAACTCCAACAGATTGTGTTTGTTGCTATAAAAACTCCTATTTTCTGTCCAAAAGAAGATGTTGAGGATAATACTTGGAATGTACTTGATATGTGTCTCTTGCAAAAGTGGATTTATTACATATAAAAGTATGTGAGCTAATGAAAAAGGGGGATGAAAACATGATTTTGCTTATTATGATTTACCTTTGTGTAACTGATGACATTTTGTTTTCTCATTCTTCATTCTATTCATATGGTAATGTTGGTTTTGAATTTCTTGTCTTTTCTTATGAACTTGCAGAAAAAAATTTGTGAAATTTGCGGTGATTTAGGTATTCAAGAAGCAATTATTACCTGCTATCAGTGTAAGAATGTTGACGTGCACCAGTAAGTTCTCTCTCTCTTTTTTTAACATGAAAGGGCAGTCAGGTGAGCTGAAAGTCATGACTCTCTGATTTGTACTTGCTTCATCACCTTGTGCATATATATATATATATATATATGTTCTTTGTAAACTTTAAACATTGTTCCAATACTAAACTCCTTCTATTTTGGTTGACTTGTCGTTTCTAAGGGAGAAACTAATTTTTTCACACAAGGGGCTACTTCTCTCGAAGAAAATTGCTAGTTAGGTTATCAATTTTGTCCCATTTTTTGATATTTTAAATAGGAATGAAAAGTGGAATAGAATTAAAAGACTCAATTGAAGTGATACTACCTCTTAGAGAGAGTAAGGACTTCTTCGAGTTGTCTAATCTTTCTGGCATTTTTCACAACTATCAGATACTAATAGTATTGGATATTGGGTTTCACCTAAAGGATACATTGATTTTTTTTGTTTAGGTTTCAAAAGGTAATTTATTTATAAAGTGTTAAGTAGCCATAGGTTGTAGGTTGCTAGCTCCTTCTATAAGCATCTGATTAGTAGTAGCATTTATATGTAGGTTGTCAGTTCCTGCTACAAGCATATGGGTAAAACTAGTTCTAATGCAAATATTAGTATAATCTATTCTTTCATTAGCATGTTGTGGCATTTAATTCTTTTAAATATTGTGTGTATCTTTTATGCATATATAGTCGTATTCTTGTTCTAAAAAAATTATTTTTCTCTTCCTTTCAGATATTGTGTCCTGGGCTATTGGGAAGATGCACCGGTGGATTGGTGTTGTGAAGAATGTGATATTCGCAAGGGGGTAATGTTTTCACCGCATGGACTAGAAAATGAGTGTTTTAAGGAATCCAAGTTACATTCCTCTACAAAGATTTGTCAGAGTACTGTGCAATCGAAAAAACATAGTAAGTTTCCTCGGAGGCAACATATTAACTGGGAAAAAGAGGTACGGACCGGGAAAACGAGATATCTACCTGTTGAAGAAGCACTTGGTTTGTCATCACGTATCAAGAAATATGGATCACCGTCGATAAATATTGTCTCCTCAAGAGTTGTGTCAACCAAATCCCGAAAATTTAGCAAGACTAAAGGTTAAGTCTTCACCACCATCTTTTGTATTCATTTACTTGGTTTGATTTTTCCTCTTCGTATACCTTTATTCTTCATAAATTTCATTTTCTATCATATATTCTAATTTTAAAAAAAATCAATGATGTTGATATTATCTTTCAAAATGATTTTCGTTACATTGTCAATATTTGTAAAGCTTTCATAGAAAAATTAATTTACTTCTATAGTTCTATTCAATTTGATGTAGCCTATTTTTCAGGTCCGGGTGCCTCTACCATTCTTGAGCATAGGACTCCCGATGTTGTGAACGAGAGTCGAATGATGAATTCACCTAAGACACACCCTTGTGATCCTGCTCTAGTTCCTTCCTGGAAGTAAGTACCTTTCATAAATGCACATTAATTATTAACATATGTTAACACAAGGTACACTGAGCTCCAAAAATGTTCAAATTTAGCTAATCTCTATTTTTGCATGCTAGCTTTTTGTATGACTCATCTTTGCTAGCTTGCCCATCAAATTAATGGTTACCTAGGAAAGCTATTAGTATCACTAAAAATTGAATAGGGCACTGTAGAATATATGCCTAACTATGGAAAAGAGTTATGCTTATACATAGTTTTGAGTTGTGACATAATGATACTCTGAATAGATATTGTTTAGTGAGATGGTAGTAAAATTGATTCCTATTATGTATAAATTCTTTGAGGATTTGAAGTTTCTGCCATTCTATGTCATTGTATTATGGAATATGAACCATTTTATGTTTTCAGGTATGGAAAACAAGAAATTGTAGTTGAGTAGGTTATATGTGAACCATACATTGTTTGTTTTCTAAAAAAAATTCAGTTCTGTAACTTAATGAGATTTATAGTGCAAAACAACGTTTAGCTTTATGTGAAACTTTCTCTTTAGGTTTTTGTATCTGAGAAATTGCTTCATGAATCTTTTTGTGTCCTTGAAACTCAAATATGCTTTTGTTATGCGTCAAAAAGCAAAGAAGTTTCCCTTTGATTATTTTATAGACTACATATATATTGAAGATCCTTTTTTTACTTGAAGAATTTGCACCACTCAAATTCGCTTCCCTATAATAATTAGTCTTTTATATTTTATATTTTTGCATCTTAGGGGAAGTGTTGACATCTTAGGTTCTCAAGAACTTGCACCCGACATATTCAATAACTGTATCCAGGCGCATCCTCCATGCAGAGTTAGACGTAAAGTGTATGAATTCTCGGGACTATTGCCCGATACTCTTAAACTTGAACTAGTTCTGCGTGGGGATATCTGGCCAATTTTATTCGACAATCATTGTCCGGGTAAAGAAGACATAGGACTGTATTTCTTTGAAAGTGAGAGAAAAAGGTCAGATTCTACCTTATATATCTATCTGAAAGGGATAAGGGTTGCAAAGCAGAAGTGCGTCCTTTGCCCAGAATTGTTTTTACTAGAAATTGATTTGTATTTTCCATTACATGTAGGTCTGAGAGATATATTGCTTTGGTGGAGTTCATGCACAACAAAGATTTGGTGATGAAAACTCGCATCAATGATGTTGAGTTGCTTATACTTGCATCCACAACCTTGTGCACTGATTCTCAAAGTACATTTATAATCTCTATGTTCTTTTCTCATTTTATTATTCCCTTTCAATGTATCTCACCTTTATGATGTTTTTGTAGGATGGAACAATGAGCACTTCCTGTGGGGATTATTTTACCGCATAAGACAGGATACAAACAAATGTGCTGAAGGGGGAAGCAACAAAGTGATTGATATGGAGATAGACATGATTGGGGGAGATGTCTGAATGAGGTTGAAATGAGATAGCCGTGATAGCTGGAGAAAATGAAGGAACGCTGAACATTGTTATCTCAAGAGCTACCAAATTAGTATAAGATGGCAAAAAATAGTAACAAGGGAATTTGTGGCCAATGCAATATTCAGGTTGTTCATTATCATAGTTAACCATATGGAATCATTACAAATCTTGATAAATGAGTTCCCCTTTCTGTTTTTACAATGAATTAATGTTGATATTCATTTTTATGAATGAGAACCACCTTTCTATTTTGAATGAAATCACTTTACAGTGTAAGCATATGCTTTGTTGACATTTGAGTATGTATCTTCATAGTAGTCGGTTGAAAGAACTAATTACCTCTCATGACACCTGGTGGGGGTTCTCAAATGGAGAGGCAAAAACATGCTTTTGGATATTTTACAACTTATGTTTCCCTCACGGATTTAGGTGTCATATACCTTTTTGTTACTCAGATAAGTCTCTGTTTATGGTTTGTGCCCTGTTCCAAAGTCACGGAGAGCCCAAAATCAGCAATCTTGGCAATTTTGGTGCCTACGGGGAGAATATTGTCATGCTTGTTGTCAATGCAACTGAGGCCTAAAAGAATATTCTTGGTGTGTTTCTTAAATGAACTGTCTTCTCTTGAATCTCTTCTATATGTGTCATGATTTAAACAATTTCTTCTTTCGCCTTTTTAATGAACGAGAATGATTTTCAATTATCTTTAGTTAAAATTTATCGGATTAACTAGTAGGTTAGATGGTAAATAATCATGAAACTGCAACATAGTTTGAAATTGAACTAGCACACTTAACACTAATACATAAGTTATTCTCGTTATCTATTTTGGTCCTTTGAAATTCCACCTTTAGTGGATATTTCACCTAAATATTATTTGCACTTATCTTTTTCTCATCTACATTTATTTATTATTTTCCTTTTCTTTTTTTTTAGCTATTACCTTCATAACTTAGGAGTCCCATAACTTATACTATCTAATTTACCTATTCAATTGCTACTCTTGTCTCTTAATATCCATAACTTTCATGTTTTTTAAAAGGGAAAGACGTTTTAAACACCGGTCGCGCAGATCAGAGTTGGGTTGGATCATTTTGGCTAATTATTTAAATAATTAAAAATGTTTTGGTCGGGTCATTTGGGCTAATTACTTACATAATTAAAAACATTTTGGTCATTTAATTTAATTAATTAAATAAATAATTATAACAAACTTTGTCCAAAAAATAATCTCTCGATCAATTTTCGAAGCCGAGTCGAGCCGAGCGAAGACAATGACGTGAGGGGGTCCCTCTTTCCTACCCTTTTAACAACTAGAAGAAGTGTTTCTCTATTTAAACACTTTAAGTGGTTTTTGTCCAAATGATTTGCTTTTTCTAAATGGGGAACAAAGGTGTAGTGTACTTACCTTTATCATTTGTTTAATTAAAAGTGAAGATGTATGATAACACAATCCAATATACTTTACATTACAAAACAAGAAAATCAAAATGTTTCACTTAATTATTTTGTACTATAGATATGAGATGCTCAATGGAGGTATTTCTTTTCTATTTTAAAATTGTTAGTGCACTCACTTTTTATCTTTAATTAAGTGAGCTGCCAATGGATTTACACTACTTAATGGTTAATCAACCTATTAATCAGCCTAAGAAGGATTCTAATCTCTCACTTAGTTCCATATTAAACTCCAAGTCAATGAAATAACAAGTAACTCAATGAAATATGACACCCTTGGCCAACTGTGGGTCCGCCCATGTTGACCATCATAACCTTTTTGTTGAGAAAATAAACTTGTTCTTCCACTTTCAACAATTCTTCATGAAAGGATTTAGAGAAATGCCATAAATAATCCACTAACTATATGAGTAGGTCTAAAATGGTCCTTTAATTATACTTTTGTCGAATTTAGTTCTTTAATAATTCAAAAACTTATCAGATTTGGTCCCTTAATTATATATTTATCGGTGTTAATCCCTTAACTATACATTTATCAGTTTTAGTCCTTTAAGTATTTAAAAACTTATCATGTTTGGTCTTTTCCTGATGTCTACTCAGTCACCACGATGGGAAAGACTAAAGGCGGTTGCTTGTAAACCAAACAGGTTACATCTATTACCTCTTGAATTTTGGATTGGAAGGGGTTATCCCCCTCAATCCTTATTTGAAGGAGAATATAATAGATTTTCGGCAAACCAGAGCAAAACTTCTCTGCGGGAACCCCCCGGTAAAGGAGACCTATCTAGTACGTCAAATAGGCCGCTTCTAATAAGAAATTTGTTCATTCATTACTTATGCAATGACTTTCTTTTTCGTAGTGTCAATGTTACCTTTATATCTCCCTCGTCTAGTCAAGATTCCCTAAGAGAACAATTTTTTAAATAAATAATTACTTATACAAAAAATCTTAACCTCAACGATTCAAAATAAATTTTACAAGGAAAGAAAATATAAGTCATAATTTTATTCAACGGACAATAAAATGAAGCATATTATTGCTACTAATGACTTGAATATGCTAAATTTTATTATAAAAAGAAAAAAATTATTACCCGTTGAATTCAAAATTTGTACTCCAACGACTTTATCGAAGGGAATTTGTTTAATTTTTCAGAAGTTGAAATTTTAATACAACAACATTCCAACCCCAATAAAATATATTAATAGGTACGAGTACCTTATTACGTTGCGGTGGAATTTATTCTCTCTTTTCTGTCTCTTCCTCAATTCTGATTCCATCAACAATGCTTAAAAAGTTTTCCTAACCAAAAAGACAAAAGTAATTCAATACAAATTCATAAAAGATGAAATTTTACAGATTACTGAATAAAATATTAACGTAAGTTATCGGACAACGTGATGACAGAAGGAAAAAGCCACAAAAAGAAGTAGGGACGGATCATAAAATTGTCATGGTTGTGATCAGTTGTTTAAGAATTGAGCAGTTGACATATTTTTTCTTTTGACACATTCAATGGAGGAAAAAACTACGAGGAAATTATAGTTTTGTTTCATTAGTTATTTGGTGAAGATCCAAAGTTGCTTCCAAAGAATTGAACAGAAATTAGGGATGAAATTTGTCACAAAGAAGAAGATACAACAATGGGTATGTTTTGCCTAGTTTTTATAGATAGTACTGAAGAGACACAATCGAAGGATACAATAGTCTGAAAGAACACAAGACTTGAACAAGCGGGTTTTAAGGTAAAAACTAAAATAGGGGTGAAAAACCTAGTACAAAGGAAAACATACAAGTGAATTCTTGAATTCTAAGGATACCACGTAGAGGGGTGTAGGATTCTCTTTTATATATAAGATTTTATCATTGTGTCTGTATGTTTTATTTATGGAACAACATGAAGGGTATGCTCAAACTGAATGCAAGAGATATTAAAGATATATACTATGCATTGCTAAGAAAATTCAACATCTTTATGAAAGAATTCGATAGTATTGATCTTAGTGTATGTAAAGGAATTGAATAAATGCATTAGTGTACATTAGTGAAGTTAGTTACAAGCTGTTACATTATACATTGCACTGTTAGCAGTGTGAGTAGAATAGTTTGTTAGACAAGTTAGTTATACACTGTAGCAGTCAGTTAGTCAGTTACGTAGTAGCTAGCTATTCAAGTCGGTTACAATAGGATTGTATATATATCCTTGTATTGCTTTTGTGATAAAACAATACATAGAATTCTTTTCTTTCCTCTCAATGTTGCTCTCATCCATGGATCCTGCATTGATCCAGAATTATGAAACTTAACATGGTATCAGAGCTTTCGAGCTTCAATTGAGAGTTAATGCAGTAAGAATTTAGTAGTTTGAAGTTCAGATTTGAGATTCTTTTCTTCATTTTTTTTCAATTGTGCACTCGGTTTTTTCGTTGTTCACTCAATTTCTTTCCTTCTTTGTGATTTCAATGGGAGATTCTGGTACTGCAAATCAACTGGGTACTGCCGTGGCTGCTACCACAATTGATCATCTTCATCCTCTCTATTTGTATCCATCTAATGCACCTGGATCACTCAAGTATAATGCTTACAGGAACTGATAATTACACTTTGTGGAGCAAAGCTATGCAACTGGCTATGCTTGGGAAAAACAAGGTGGGATTCATTAATGGTACAGTAGATTGAGACCAATTCACAGGTGATTTGGCTCGTTTATGGGATCGCTGTAACGCAATTGTAGTATCATGGATTCTGTGCAATGTTAGCAAGGATCTACACAGTGGAGTGCTTTTTTGCTCAGATGTGCATCTAATTTGAGAGGATTTAAAAGAAAGGTTTCACAAGGTAAACAGTTCACGTATTTTTCAGCTACACAAAGAGATCTTCACACTTGTTCAAGGAGTCTCTTCTATTTCAATAAAGTACTCTAGGCTTAAGGATCTATGGGATGAATATGATTCTAGCATGCCTCCTTCTTCTTGCACGTGTTCTAAATCTAGGGATTTTTTTAGCACTTACAGTTTCAGAGAATTTTACAATTCCTCATGGGACCCAATGATAACTATAGCCAAGCTAAGAGCCAAATTTTATTGATGTCTCAACTACCTACTGTTAATCAGGCATATGCCATGATTAATCAGGATGAAAGCCATATAATGGTTGATAATTCGAGCGGGATATCACCTGAGAATTTATCACCAACAACATTATTCACAAATAGATTTGAATCAGTCACTCAGAAGCAGCAAAAGAAGCCTTACAATCTTCATGCCTTATGTGAATTTTGTAATGTCAAAGGACATCTAAAAATTGATTGTCTCAAGTTGATGAAATGTGATTTTTGTCATAAGACTGGTCATCTTAAAACTAACTGCTATAAGCTCATTGGATATCCACCTCATTACAAAGGCAGGAGAGATCATGTTGTAGCTAGTAATTCGATCTATGATGCAGGAGTTTTACAGCAGCAGCAACACAATGTTGTAGCTGGTAATTCGATCTATGATGCAGGGGTTTTACAGCAGCAGCACAATGTTATAGATGGTAATTCAATCTATGATGCAGGGGTTTTACAGCACCAACAGTACATGCCTTCTCAACAGTATCATCAGTCTATGCCTTCTTCTTCTTCAACTATGCCTATGTTTACTCCAGGACAACATCAACAATTGCTCAGAATGCTGGATCAAGCTACACTTGCTGATAAACCTGGAACTGCACATATGGCAGGTATCTCCCCTATTCATAAGGCTGATTCATTAACCTGGATTGTTGACACTGGGGCTTCTCACCATATGCTTGGTGATTCTTCTTATTTACACCATAAAGGATTAATAGATGGTGCAGGTCATGTTCAGCTACCCACTGGTGATTCTGCTAAAGTATCACACATTGGGGACTATCATATAGGTGGAGGTGATATTCTTAGACAAGTCTTATGTGTACCTGCTTTTCAGTTCAATCTCATGTCAGTTTCTCAAGTGACAAAAGATTTGAATTGCAGTGTTACTTTTTTTTCCAAAATATTGCGTTTTTCAGGACCTCTTGTTTGGGAAGGTGAGGGTGACTGGTAGAGAAGAGAATGGACTATATACCGTAAGCACACAGATAGGGGAGGCAAATAAGTCACCACCACAGAGATGCTTAGCAGTAACACAAGACATTTATGCAAATGTTTGGCACAAGAGATTTTGTCATGTACCTATGAGTGTGATCAGAAAAATTCCTATGTTTTATAGTTCTGGTAATATCAAACTTGTTTTACCTAGTTGTGAAGTTTGTCCTCTTGCAAGGCAAACTAGATTGTCATTTCCACAAAGAACTAGTCAATCTACTTGTATTTTCCAATTGTTGCATATGGATGTTTGGGGGCCTTATAGAGTAGAAACCTTTAATGGAATGAGATATTTTCTAACTATTATGGATGACTATTCAAGGTGGACATGGACATTTTTTATGAGATTGAAGTCTGATGTTATTACCTTGTTAAAACATTTCTTTGCTGAAATAGAGACACAATTTAACATCAAGATAAAGAGGGTGAGATCTGATAATGGTTTTGAATTCTTTAACACCAACTGTAATGATTTTTTTCCAGCTTCATGGTGTCATACATGAGAGCTCTTGTCCTTACACACCTCGGCAAAATGGAGTGGTAGAGAGACGACATAGACATATCCTTGAGACTGCAAGAGCAATTAAGTTCCAAGCTAACTTCCCTGACAAGTTTTGGGGTCTTTGTATTCAGTCTGCAGTCTATATTTTGAATAGAATACCTTCCATAGTTATAAATGATGTTTCTCCTTTTGAGAGATTATATGGTAAGCTCCCAACATTTGATCATTTGCGAGTCCTAGGCTGTTTGTGTTTTGCCACAACTCTAGTCAGACATGACAAGTTCAGTCCTAAAGCTGTGAGAGCTGTTTTAGTTGGATATGGTGTTACTCAAAAGGGTTACAAATTGTATGATTTGGAAAATAGAACATTCTTTATGAGCAGAGATGTTTTTATGGAAACAGTTTTCCCTTTTAAGGATAGTGTTAACACTGAACAGGGTCACTTATCCACCAACAACCATTTTCTATTTGATGAACTGGTTCCAACTTCAAATATTGTTCTGCCTTCTGCTGTCATTGGTCAGTCAACTTCCAATGAGCATGTCCAGGCTCCTAATACAACACATTATTTAGATCATTCCCTCAACTCTACAACTTCAATCAGGAGGTCTACTAGAGGCACTCGACCTCCTATATGGCACAAGGATTATGTTACTAAGGCTGGCTCAAATAACTGTCTCTATTCCATTGATTCAGTTTTGAATTACAATGGTCTCACCCCCAAGTATCAGAGTTTTATCTCTAAATTTTCAACTGATGTTGAACCTACTACTTACAAAGAAGCTGCCACATATCCTAGGTGGATAGCAGCCATGAAGTGTGAGATTAATGCACTAGAGGATAACAAGACATGGAAGGTTATAGATCTACCAAGAGGCAAGAAGGCCATAGGGTGTAAATGGGTCTATAAAATCAAATACAATGCAGATGGTACAGTTGAAAGATTCAAAGCTAGATTAGTAGCCAAAGGATACAACTAGAAGGAAGGGTTTGACTATCAAGAGACTTTTTCACCTGTAGTTAAGATGGCTACTGTTAGGACTGTTGTGTCTTTAGCAGCCACTAACCATTGGAAAATCCATCAAATGGATGTGTACAATGCCTTTTTGCAAGGTGATTTGAATAAAGAAGTATACATGCAGCTACCAGAAGGGTTTAATTGCAAATCTGAAGGTAACCAAGTGTGCAGGTTGTTAAAATCACTATATGGCCTCAAACAGGCTTCAAGGCAGTGGAACATTAAACTCACCACCACCTTGATTGCCTCAGGTTTTACTCAAAGTACTAGAGATTATTCTCTTCTTGTCAAGAAAAAGACTGACATGATAGTCATAGTACTCATATATGTAGATGATCTACTGATAACTGGAAGTGATTGCCAAATGATTTAAGAAACCAAAGAAGCATTGCAACATGCTTTTAAGATCAAGGATCTGGGGGAACTTCGATACTTCCTTGGGTTGGAATTTGCCAGGAATGAGGCAGGTATTTTTATACACCAAAGGAAGTACGCTTTGGAGCTGATTGCAGACATGGGGTTAGCAAGAGCTAAACTAGTCTCTACCCCAATGGAATTGAACCTGAAACTTACAAGTACTGAGTTTGATGATATAATACCATCTGAGCATGATGATCCATTGTTAGATGACCCTACTAGTTATCAAAGATTAGTTGGTCGACTGTTGTATCTTACCACAACTAGGCTAGACATCTCATTTGTTGTACAAAGTCTGAGCCAGTTCATGCATTCTCCTAAAAGATCACATTTAGATGCTGCATTGAGGCTTGTGAAGTATGTGAAATCAGCTCCAGGCTTGGGAATTTTAATGTCATCATCAGGAAATAATGTGTTGAAGGTGTTTTGTAATGCAGATTGGGGTTCTTGTATTAATAGTAGAAGATCTGTTACTAGTTACTTGGTTCAACATGGAGATTCACCTATATCATGGAAGTAAAAAAACAACTTACAGTATCTAGAAGTTCAGCTGAGGTAGAGTACAGGGCAATGGCCTCAACTGTTGCTGAGATAGTTTGGCTAGTAGGTTTGTTTCAAGATCTTGGTGTTAATATTTCACTGCCTGTCTCTTTGTATTCAGACAGTACTTCAGCACTTCAGATCGCAGCTAATCCTGTTTTCCATGAACGTACGAAACATATTCACATCGATTGTCATTTCATTAGGGAGAAAATTCAAGCTGGACTACTTGTCACTACCAATCTATCATCTTCAGAACAACCAGCCGATATCCTCACTAAAGCACTTGGGAAAACTCCACATGTAAATCTTATGTCCAAGCTAGGTATGAAGAATATAGTCATAGCTCCTAGCTTGAAGGAGGGTGTAAAGGAATTGAATAAATGCATCAGTGTACATTAGTGAAATTAGTTACAAGCTGTTACATTATACATTGCACTGTTAGCATTGTGAGTAGAATAGTTTGTTAGACAAGTTAGTTATACACTGTAGCAGTCAGTTAGTCAGTTACGTAGTAGCTAGCTATTCAAGTCGGTTACAATAGGATTGTATATATATCCCTGTATTGCTTTTGTGATAAAACAATACACAGAATTCTTTTCATTCCTCTCAATGTTGCTCTCATCCATGGATCCTGCATTGATCCAGAATTATCAAACTTAACAATGTAAAAGTTTATATGGCTGATGTATATTAAAGGATAGGAATAATATAATTAATGTGTAACGTCATTAGTAATTTTTTTTTTACTTTATTCACTTTTCTCACTAAAGAAATTTACTTTTATAAAAAAAATTATTTTTCAAAATATGACCAATCATATCATATCATATATATATATATATAAAAGAGAACCTTAGACCCGCTTACGTGGCGCCACCACAAACCAGAATTCCCTTTTAATTTATTTATTTACAAAATTAGACTTCCCTTTCATGAAAAGTTGTGGCTTTTATGAAAAGTTGCGACTTTAATGAAAAGTGGCGACTTTAATGAAGAGTTGCGACTTTAATGAAAAGTTGTGCTTATCATGAAGAGTTGCGACTTTTATAAATAGTTGCGACTTTTATGAAAAGTTATGACTTTTATGAAAAGTTATGACTTTTATGAAAGGTTGTGACCTTTCCGAAGGGTTGCAACTTTTCCAAATAGTTGTAACCTTTCTGATAAGACACAATAAACATTTGTTCACACTACCATTTATTGTCTATAAATAGAGAGATTTCCTCTTATTAGCACAACGAAAATTCTGAACCTCCTCCTCCTCTTCTTCTTCTTCTTCACAATTAAATATTTGTATATTTTTCTCATGTTGAGTGACTCACTGACACTATTGCTTATGTTACAGATCCTGGTATGTATTTTTACAATCATTAATTTATAATTTATGTTTATGTTATTAAGGCTAAATGATAAGATGTAATGATTTTCATTTTCTTTTACATTATTAATATTTGTTACTACGTAATCTTGTATGTAAGATAATATAGTATTTTAGTTTTAATGTCTGATAAGTTTTAAATATTATTTTATAAATTTTGTGATATTAAATTTCCACGCGAAGTGCGGATAATTTTACTAGTTAAATATAAAGAAACAAAAAACCTTTATACTGCACACAATTTTAATGATACTTGAAGTGGAAAATAAACTTGGCCTTCAAGATAATGTGTTCAACAAGAAAAAGGAAAAAATCAAGTCAAAATTTGTCCAACACATATTTTAGAGAACTTCTTCTCATTCCCACCCACAATAAAATTAGGGGAAAAAAAGTCACATCGGAATTGCATGCCTTGCCATTCAAGTAAATATAATCAAATTGTTTTGCCGTTTTCGGATATCAAAGTTGCAACAACGGAGAAATCGAGCCCAACGCTTGAGAGCAGAAAGAGGAAAACTGCCGGTGAAGACGAAGACGAAGATGTAAAGTTGAAGGGAAAGCGTACTGAACAAGTTGAAAATTTAAGGAAAGTTTCAAGGCAGGAGTATTTGAAGAATAGGAAGAAGAAGAAATTAAAGCAACTCAGAGATGATATAGAAGATGAGCAATTTTTGTTTGAGAAAATCGAAAAATTGAGCGAACCAGAAAAACGTGAACATTTATACAAGCGAAAATTGTCGAATTGGTTAATAAGGAGCAGCAGTGCTACGACGCCTGTGAGGAACGTGAGATTCATCCTCAACAAGCTTGGGAGGAAAATCAAATCAACAATGCAAAACTTAATTTTGGATCTAAAGACAGAAAACAGAAGGATTATCAATTTGTGTTTGAAGATCAAATTGAATTCATCAAATCAACTATAATTGATTCAGATGTTGATGTTGATAATGAGAAGCTGCAATGTACCAGAAATTCGAAACTTAATGAGGATAGGAAGGATTTACCAATTTATCCGTACAAGGATGCTTTGCTCCAAGCTGTTCATGATCATCAAGTTCTTATCATAGTTGGAGAAACGGGTTCCGGGAAGACAACTCAAATACCTCAATATCTACATGAAGCAGGTTATACTAGAAGCGGTGGGAAGATGATTGGTTGTACTCAGCCTCGAAGAGTCGCGGCAATGAGAGTTGATGCGCGTGTGTTTCACATCAAATGGGGGTTATACTTGGTCATGAGGTTGGTTATTCTATTCGTTTCGAGGATTGTACTTCTGAGAAAACTATTCTCAAGTATATGACTGACGGAATGTTGCTAAGAGAGTTCCTTATCGAGCCTGATTTAGCAAGCTATAGTGTTATAATGATTGATGAGGCTCACGAAAGATCATTGTCAACGGATATCCTGTTTGGGTTGATAAAAGATGTAGCTCGTGCTCGACCCCAACTAAAGTTACTTATATCTAGTGCCACCCTTGATGCAGAGAAGTTCAGTGATTATTTTGACTATGCTCCGATTTTTAAAATACCTGGAAGGCAATTTCCGGTTGAGATACATCATTCAAAAGCACCAATCTCAGATTACTTGGATGCAGCAGTAGTTACTGCACTTCAGATTCATGCAACTCAACCACAGGGTGAGGGTGATATATTAGTCTTTTTAACGGGGCAGGAAGAGATTGAAACAGCTGAGAATATTATTAATCGCCGAACAAGGGCTTTGGGAACGAAAATAGCTGAGTTGATAACCTGCCCAATATATGCAAACTTACCGACTGAACTACAAGCCAAGATATTTGAGCCTACTCCTGAAGGGGCTCGCAAAGTTGTCCTGGCTACAAATATAGCTGAGACATCGTTGACGATTGATGGGATCAAGTATGTTATTGATACAAGGTTTTGTAAGATCAATTGTTACAACCCTCGAACAGGAACCGAGTCATATGACATGCTCTCCTTCACCCCATTATTTTCTATAGGCACAATGAGTTAAGGGTCACCTATACACTACCTAAGAATGGAAATGTGGAACATTGGATTGGTTGCTTCTAACTTTGCTGGTAGCTTTAACTCATAAGCTACTTTACCAACCTTCATGGGTGATGTTTTGCTCGAAAAATATAAATAAAAGATGATTAGGTTTTTGAAAAATTGATTAAACTTATGATTTAAGAGAAATTGAATTTCCAAAAGAAACAAAGTTGCCATTTAATTTTTTAGTAAAAATCAAGAAAAACTTAACGTTATTTCAAAAGATTCAAACAGATAAAATCAATTGAAAATGAGAAGGGTTTGAGTTCAATGTACATTCCGAGAAGGTGTTAGGCTCACGAAATGTCCGCTAACTTGCAGTTGACCGGCGATTTGACTAAAAGTGACTTTTCAACTAACTTTTAAAAAATTTATCAAGTAAAAAAAACTCATTCATTTTTTATTTACTTACTACTATTATTTTTTCTAATCGATTATTTTGAGGGGAAATAAACTGAAGGGGGAGTCATTCTAAACAGAAGTAACTTAAGTATTGACACAACTAATAATAAAATAGAGCTAAGTAATAAATATGTATATTTTGGAAAAAGAAATGACCATCTTTGGAAATTAATTAAGTTAGAACCAAAATGTTAGTCAATAACAAATAAATAAGGAGGAAAAAGGGAAAGAAAATTGAACTTGGGCTAATTTGCCCAAATCCTCAAATCTGATGGGCTCAACTTATTCTCCCCGTCCTACATCTAAAAATGACTCAAAAATGGGCCTTTTTTGCACCTGCTGGGCCTTGCCCATTTTTGCATTTGTTGGGCCTGCTGGAAATCATTTAAGGCTTTGGGCCTATTTGCCTTACAAAAAAAATCTGTGTATACGTTTTATGTATACTACTGTATACGGGCCGTATTCTGGATCCGTATTTCTGTGCTACTTTTGCATATCAGCTTTTAACCTGTATTTCATCATCAAACTTGTATTCTTGTATTTCTGCAACTGTAAATCATATTTCCGGCTGTATACCCATGTATACAGCAGGTATATTGGCCTGTTTTCAGGCTTTCCGGGATCTGAAAAATTCAATTTCCAACCCCCTGTACTGCTTTCAACTTGTTCATCAATTTCTTTCACTCGGAAATGGGGCAGACTTGAGCAAGAAGAGCAAATTCGGGCCTTTATGGCCCGAATTGAAATGCAAGGGGAAAAGAGAAGTCCGTGAGGACTCAAGGCAGATTCACATGCAAGGAAATGGCAAGGAATTAGCATACAAAGTAATAAAGCAAATGAGATGTAACTTAAACAAGACGTAATTCACTTAAAATGAAAGCCACTTAAGAAATTTAAATTAGATCGAAACATACGACTCTAAAGAAAACCAAATGAACCGGATTAACAATGACAAAGTTGATAAACCAACTATGATACAAAACAGTAGCACATATATATGCTTATGAACATATTATATTCCAGGGAATACATAATCATTAACCAACAATGAACTCAAAATATTAGGAGGAAAATGGCCAACATTCAATCAATTGATACGGCTCACACAACGTGCCAGATCGAAACCATTTTTTAACATAGAAGAGAAGATGACATACTTCAAGGCACAAACAAAAATACAGAAACGGGAGGGAGCATGACAAAGCAATATCAATAAGACTGGAATCAGCGAACCCTTTATTCTATTCGGAATCTTGAAGTTATTTTTTAAAAAAAAATAAAAAATTGTTGAGCTTGAGACACTGAGAGTAGATGTCGGAATCGAACAAACAATAAAGACATCATGCTAACCGTTTCAACAGATACCAAACGAGAACAAGAAAGCAACAGATAAACCAACTTTGGACATTTGAAAATAAGACCCCTATTCTAACTATCTAGACTACATCAAGCAAAAATATCGTCACTTTATGAAGCACAAAGCCCATTTTTAGTTCCAGAAACAGAGACTAACGAGATATTAAAAGCTAAGCAAACTCTTAAGAAGATTACCATACTTCAACGAAAGAAAAAATACAGTCGCATCTCTTAAATTGTTAAATCATGTTTTCAACATTCAAAACAAATACAAAATAGGAGCAACGATAGGCGATATTACCAGTTGAGACATTTAAACAGCAGACAAACAACCTACAGACTCCATGTTAACTAGCCTTTAGATTTTGCCTTTATTTTGAGAAGAAAACAACAAGAACAGTAGCAAAATGAAAGAAACTTCCAGCTTGATAATGAGAAGCTGCAATATACCAGAAATTCGAAACTTAACGAGGATAGGAAGGATTTACCAATTTATCCGTACAAGGATGCTTTACTCCAAGCTGTTCATGATCATCAAGTTCTTATCATAGTTGGAGAAACGGGCTCCGGGAAGACAACTCAATATCTACATGAAGCAGGTTTTACTAGAAGCGGTGGGAAGATGATTGGTTGTGGCAATGAGAGTTGCTGTGCGTGTTTCATATGAAATGGGGGTTAAACTTGGTCATGAGGTTGGTTATTCTATTTGTTTCGAGGATTGCACTTCTGAGAAAACTATTCTCAAGTATATGACTGACAGAATGTTGCTGAGAGAGTTCCTTACCGAGACTGATTTAGCAAGCTATAGTGTTATAATGATTGACGAGGCTCACGAAAGAACATTGTCAACAGATATCTTGTTTGGGTTGATAAAAGATGTAGCTCCTGCTCGACCCCGACTCAAGTTACTTATATCTAGTGCCACCCTTCATGCAGAGAAGTTTAGTGATTTATGGCAATTAGTTATTGTAACTTTGTGTGTAATAGTACTAACTACTAACAAATGTTCAACAATATTATAGTATAAAAAATTATTTATGTTTTTTTAAAGATTCCTCTATTTTGTCCATATAAAATCATATTTTTTATTTCATGAAACTCCTACTCAAGATTATCCTTTTTATTCATATTTGAGGTCTTGTTTTCCATGGTTTGATATTGTAATACAGGTAGACTCAATAAAGAGGACTCTTAATTGATCAGTTAATCTGAGAGAATGTTGACAAGAGCTCAAAAATTGTATATTGATTCATTAACATTTTAAAAAAAAAGTCTATTTTCTTATGATTAAGGTCCTAATGAAGGTATATGCATTGTGTTCTTTCTATGTAATTTCTTAAGTTTTGAAGGTAAAGAGCATTTTGTTTGTACATCTGTTAGACGGAAATTAATTATTGTAATTTTGTCTTATGCTAATTACTATCAAGGTTCAAACATTATTATTGATAGATTAGAAAATTTAAATATATATCAAATGTTGAAATACAATCTTTTTTATGATTTTTTTTTATGGTACAAAGAACCATTTATGTTTCTTATGATTAACATCCTTACTATTAAGTAGGATAGAGGAAGGAAAAGAGAAAAAGAAGAGAAAAAAAATATATATATATAAAACAAATACTACAATAAAGGATAGAGGCAAAATTAAAAATATGAATATTTATTTAGATAATGATGAAAAATAAGAGGGAAAATAACAACAATGAGTTGAAGAAAATCGACACCTCTCTTTGGTCAAGAATCCTATTTGTTTATTTATTTATTTTCACTATATTTCTATTTATTATTATTTGACTATTCCTGCATTCATTTTTATTCTTTATTGTAAAAATCGGAATGTCTATAAATAAAGACATTGTAAGAATTTTTAGGAATGATCACATTAGAGTTTGAAAAATTGTACATTAATTTCATTTTTTTTCTTTTTTTTCTTAATAATTAAAGATTATAAGAATGATATTCCATTATTTATTTATTTATATTCTCTCCACAATTTTCTTTGTTTTATATTTTATACAGATCTTTTTTTATTATTGTAAGTTTATAATTTTTTTTAATCCAAAATAACAACTTATGATTTTGTTGGAAGTCATATAACTACTCACCAAACATTTCTCTTTGTGAAATCACTTGTACATCGGGATATATATAATATATATGCACATATTATAAATATTTCTTCTATCAATATCATATTTTAATAAAATTATTGACATCTTATCATCTTTTTAACCGCGTGAAGCGCGGATAAGTTCCCTAGTTAAAATATAAAGAAAAAAAACAAACATTTATACTAAACACAATTTTAATGATGCTTGAAGTGGAAAGTGATCCCCCCGTCGGAAAAATCAAGTCAAAATTTGTCTAACACATATTTTAGAGAGCTTTTTCTCACATTAAAATTAGAAGAAAAAAAAAAGTCACATCTGAATAGCCGCCTATTGTCCATATAAGTCTCGCCAAATGCATGCCTTGCCATTCAAGTAAAATCAAATTGTTTTGCCGTTTTCTGATCACAAAGTTGCAACAATGGAGAAATCGAGCCAAACACTTGAGAGCAGAAAGAGGAAGATGACCGGTGAAGACGAAGACGAAGATGTTAAGTTGAAGGGAAAGCGTACTGAACAAGTTGAAAATTTAAGGAAAGTTTCAAGGCAGGAGTATTTGAAGAATAGGGAGAAGATGAAATTAAAGCAACTCAGAGATGATATAGAAGATGAACAATTTTTGTTTGAGAAAATCGAAAAATTGAGCGAACCAGAAAAACGTGAACATTTATACAAGCAACAAATTGTTGAATTGGTTAGTAAGGAGCAGCAGTGCGACGACGCCGGTGAGGAACGTGAGATTCATCCACAACAAGCTTGGGAGGAAAATCAAATCAACAATGCGAAACTTAATTTTGGATCTAAAGACAGAAAACAGAAGGATTATCAATTTGTGTTTCAAGATCAAATTGAATTCATAAAATCAACTGTAATTGATTCAGATGTTGATAATGAGAAGCTGCAGCCTATCAGAAATTCGAAACTTAACGAGGATAGGAAGGCCTTACCAATTTATCCCTACAAGGATGCTTTGCTCCAAGCTGTTCATGATCATCAAGTTCTTATTATAGTTGGAGAAACGGGTTCCGGGAAGACAACTCAAATACCTCAATATCTACATGAAGCAGGTTATACTAGAAGAGGTGGGAAGATGATTGGTTGTACTCAGCCTCGAAGAGTTGCGGCAATGAGAGTTGCTGCGCGTGTTTCACATGAAATGGGGATTAAACTTGGTCATGAGGTTGGTTATTCTATTCGTTTCGAGGATTGTACTTCTGAGAAAACTATTCTCAAGTATATGACTGACGGAATGTTGCTAAGAGAGTTCCTTACCGAGCCTGATTTAGCAAGCTATAGTGTTATAATGATTGACGAGGCTCATGAAAGAACATTGTCAATGGATATCCTGTTTGGGTTGATAAAAGATGTAGCTCGTGCTCGACCACATCTCAAGTTACTTATATCTAGCGCCACCCTTGATGCAAAGAAGTTCAGTGATTATTTTGACCGTGCTCCGATTTTTAAAATACCTGGAAGGCGGTTTCCGGTTGAGATAAGCCATACAAAAGCACCAATCTCTGATTACTTGGATGCAGCAGTAGTTACTGCACTTCAGATTCATGCAACTCAACCTCAGGGTGATGGTGATATATTAATCTTTTTGACGGGGCAGGAGGAGATTGAAACAGCTGAGAATATTATTAATCGCCGAATAAGAGCTTTGGGAACGAAAATAGCTGAGTTGATAACCTGTCCAATATATGCAAACTTACCAACTGAACTACAAGCCAAGATATTTGAGCCTACTCCTGAAGGGGCTCGTAAAGTTGTCCTGGCTACAAATATAGCTGAGACATCGTTGACGATTGATGGGATCAAGTATGTTATTGATACAGGGTTTTGTAAGATCAATTGTTACAGCCCTCGAACAGGAACTGAGTCATTGATGGTGGCTCCTATCTCGAAGGCATCTGCCAACCAACGTTCTGGTCGATCAGGACGAACAGGTCCTGGAAAGTGCTTCCGGTTATACACTGAACATAGTTACATGAATGATTTGGAAGATAGCACAATTCCAGAAATACAAAGGACTAACCTTGCTAATGTTGTGCTCTTACTCAAGAGTGTAGGGATTACCGACTTGCTGAACTTTGACTTCATGGATCCTCCACCAGCTGAAGCTCTACTTAAAGCCCTGGAACTGTTATTTGCACTTGGTTCCCTTGATAAGGATGGTAAGTTAACCAAAGTGGGTGAAAGAATGTCCGAGTTTCCTTTGGATCCAATGCATTCCAAGATGATAGTTGCATCTGATAAGTACAAATGCTCAGCTGAGATAATAAGTATTGCTCCAAAGCTTTCTATCGGGAATTCAATCTTCTATCGTCCAAAGGACAAACAAGTCCAAGCTGACAATGCGTGGATGAACTTTCATGTTGGCAATGTGGGAGATCATATTGCTTTGCTTAAGGTTTACAATTCCTGGAAGGAAACAAAATTTTCAACTCAGTGGTGCTATGAGAATTACATCCAGGTCAGAAGCATGAAAAAAGCTAGAGATATCCGAGATCAGTTAGAAGGTCGGCTTGAAAGGGTTAGAATTGATTTGACTTCAAATGTTAATGACTTGGAAGCTATGAAGAAGTCTATAATATCAGGATTTTTTCCCCACTCAGCAAGGCTACAGAAGAATGGAGCTTATCAAACTGTTAAACATCCCCAGACAGGGTACATTCATCCAAGCTCGGGTTTATCAAAGGTACTTCCTAGATGGGTTGTCTATCATGAACTAGTCCTGACAACTAAGGAGTACATGCGGCAGGTAACTGAATTGAAACCAGAATGGCTTGTAGAAGTAGCTCATCACTATTATCAGTTGAAAGACATTGAAGACTCAAGCTCGAAGAAAATGCCTCGTGGAATTGACCTTGCATCTTCTAAATAGTTCTCTATTAGATTGCATCGATCTCTTGCTAGTTCTGTTATGGTGTTCATATTGAGTGGATTATTGTGTGTTATTACTGTGTGCTTAAAACTTTCAGTCTTCTAATGCTGAACATTTTTCTTCTTTCCTTTGTGTATGTCATTTCAATATCCTGTAGATCATTCTATTTGCGGATGCAAGGCGAAGTACCAGATATATATTTGGTGTGGACCGTGTTCCAAAAGTTGCGGGTGGTACTGGATTATATCTGAAAATGGCAAGTTTACTGCAGATTCGTGTACGTCATTGAACTTGTTGAAAGCTAATCCTCTAGTTGTGTTAGAGATACTGAAGTGAGGAAGAGGGGAAGAGGAGAAATTGACAGTAACAGTGTAAACTGAAAATAACCGACTTAAACTTTTCATTATCAACAATGCACTATTTATACACAGTTTCTAACTAACAGTGTTTAATTACTCCTGTAACTAACTTTCTAACAGACTAACTGATCCAGCTAATTATATACAATCTATATTTTATCACTCTCCCTCAAGTTGGATGGTGGAATATGTCCAGCATTCCTAACTTGAACAACATGTTACTATGCAATTGTTTTCCTAAGGCTTTAGTAAAAACATCTGCCATGTGCTCCCTGCTTGTTATGTATTCAGTCTTGATGAGCCTTTCTTGTAGTCGTTCTCTAATAAAATGACAGTCTATTTCGATGTGCTTTGTCCTCTCATGATACATGGGATTTGAAGCAATTTGTAATGCTGCTTTATTATCACAGTGCAACTCTATAGGCAGTGTAATCTTAGCTTTAATTTCATGTAGCAGACCCTGTAACCAAACTAACTCTGCAACAGTAGTCGCCATGCTCCTGTATTCAGCTTCTGCTGAACTTCTAGAGATGGTATTCTATTTTTTGGACTTCCATGAAACTAAGGACTCACCTATTCTGATGCCAAAACCTGTTACAGATTTCCTGGACACCACACATGAAACCCAATCTGCATCACAAAAGGCACTTATTCTGTCTGACTTCTTGCTGCTCATTAATAAACCCAAACCAGGTTGTCCCTTAATATATCTCACTACATGTATTGTTGCATCATAATGAGATTGTTTGGGAGCATGCATAAATTGACTCAAGTGTTGTACAACAAAAGAAATATTTGGCCTTGTCATAGCCAAGTATAGCAACCTTCCAATCAATCTTTGATAGCCCCTTCTGTCTTCCAACTCAGTATCATCCACGAGGTTAAAATGTTCATCATACTCTAAACTTGTAAGTTTCTGATTTTGTTCAAGAGGAGTTGAAACTGGTTTTGCTCCTGCTAAATCACACTCTGATATTAACTCCAACGCATACCTCCTCTGATTCATTAATATTCCACTCTTTGATCTAGCAAATTCAATGCCAAGAAAGTATCTCAATTCACCTAAATCCTTCATTTTGAAGTTATTATGCAATATATCTTTAGCTTCATGTATTAACTTGTGATTGTTTCCAGTAATCAAAAGATCATCCACATAAACCAAAATTATCACTATGTCTCCATTAGCATCTGTTTTGGTGAACAAGGAGTAGTCTAGTTTGCTTTGAGTGAAGCCTGACTGTGTAAGGACAGTAGTTAGTTTCAAATTCCACTGTCTGCGCATACTTCAATCCGTATAAGGATTTGAGCAGTCTACACACCTTGTTGTTCTCCCCCTGACTGCCAAAACCTGGAGGTAGGACCATGTACACTTCTTCAAATAAATCACCCTGTAGGAAAGCATTGTAGACATCCATTTGGAAGAGAGACCAACCATGTTGAGCAGCCAAAGCCACAACACATCTAACTGTCACCATCTTTACAACAGGTGAGAAAGTGTCATGATAGTCTAAACCTTCTTGTTGTGTGAAGCCTTTAGCTACAAGCCGAGCCTTATATCTTTCAACACTGCCATCATCCTGATACTTGATCTTATACACCCATTTACAGCCAATAGGAGTTTTGTTAGCAGGTAAATCAATAATTTCCCATGTGTGGTTATCACTGAGAGCCTGAATTTCTTGGTCCATAGCAAGAATCCAGTTTTTGTCCTGAGCAGCATGATCAAAAGAAGTGGGTTCTGACATAGAAGAAGAGAGTGGAAAGATAAGCCTGGTAAGATGGAGTGATGTTGGAGTATGACAGGGAAGAGGAAATGGGATGTGGGGTTGTGGAAGAGGTAACATAGTCAATATGCCATATAGGTGGTCTGGTAGGTCTGGAAGATTTCCTGGGAGGTAAAGGCAATGCAGTAGGAGCCACAAGTGAAGGAGAAGTAGGAGGTAAAGGTGAAATCTGGGGAACTGGTGGTGCAGTAGTGGGGAATGAATCATCAGTGGGGTGTGGAAATACAGACATAGGAATAGGAAAAGAAGAAGAATGAGGAGAGGCTATATAGTCTAGGAAAGTGTGTTTGGGATGTTTAAAAGGGAAGATGGTTTCTCTAAAAGAAACATCTCTACTGATGAAGAATGAACTGGTTGCAATATTGTAAAGTTTATAACCCTTTTGAGTGTCAGAATAACCCATAAAGATAGAATGAATGGCTTTGGGAGACAATTTGTCAGTAATAAAAGGTTTGGTAGCATAACAAAGACAACCAAAAACTTTTAGGTGAGTTAGGTTAGGAGCATGATTATGGAATACCTCATAAGGAGATTTACCATTCAAAACAGAAGAAGGGAGTCTGTTTATGATGAAAGTTGCAGTGAGTACACATTCCCTCCAAAAATTTAAAGGCACATGAGCTTGAAACCTCAAAGCTCTTGCCATTTCTAGGAGGTGTCTATGTTTCCTCTCAGCTATACCATTTTGTTGAGGAGTATGGACACATGTACTTTGATGGATTATACCAAGGGAAGTAAAAAGACTGTTACATTGGTGATTGAAGAATTCAAGGCCATTATCTGATCTCACAGTTTTAATGGTTGCTGAAAATTGTGTTTTAACAAGAGTAATAAAGGCTGAAATGAAAGTCACAACTTCACTTTTATATCGCAGCAAAAAAATCCAAGACATTCTAGTATAGTCATCAACAATTGTAAGGAAGAATCTATGACCATTATAAGTACATTGTTTATAAGGTCCCCAACATCCATATGAAGAAGCTCAAAAGGTAAAACAGTTTTCTTAGAACTAGTAGGAAAAGGAAGCTTAGTTTGCCTTGCTAGAGGACATACAGGGCAAGAATGAAAAGATGTTGTGTGCTGAAGAGCAGATTTGAGGCAGTCAATCTTATGAAGGATAGCAGCAGGAGCATGTCCCAATCTCAAATGCCAAGTAGTAGAATCAGGTGAGTATGAAGGACTGGAATGGAGTGCAATGACAGGTGATGGTTTCTTGGTAGAAAAGAGTGTGTAGAGACCTCTTTCTTCCTTATCAATCCCCTGTACCTTGCCAGTGCAAAGGTCCTGAAAAAGACAGTATTGAGGATAGAAAGAAACACAATAATTCAGGTCCTTTGACAATTTTGAAATGGATAAGAGATTGTCGGAGAATTGAGGAATGTACAGAACATTATGTAGTTCATGGTTTTCAAAGAACTTCACAGAACCAGTGTGTGTAACAGTAGTCAATTGACTTAGGTAGATACACACTACTAGAATCAGGATGTACAGGAACTGGATTGATTAGAGTGTTCAAGCTAGAGACCATGTGATGTGTGGCCCCAGTGTCCACAATCTAGGAAAATGTATCAGTACCTGCAGCAAAACAAGTATAGGAAGTATGTAATGAGAGGTGGTGTGAGCAATACCTGCCATATTGGCTATGGCCTCTTGTGATGAACTATCCTTTTCAAGCATTTTCAACAGGTGATTATACTAATCAGAAGTAAAAGTTGGCACATTTTGGAGGGATGAGGGATTAACATCAGTGTTCCTATTGGTATCCAAATTCTCAGCATACTGTGCACTATTGATCTGAGGTTTTCTATTACCTCCAAAAACCAGTGATCTTTCATTTCTTTAGATTTGACCCTTATTACTCCTATCATCAATTCCTTTCTTCTTTGTGAACTTGTAATGTTGAGGATATCCAATGAGTTTGTAACAATAAGCCTTTGTATGATTTGTCAAGTGATAGTAATCACAGTATAAACCAGTATTTTGACCTGTGCTTTGGCCGAATCTGTTATTGTGAGTTGAAGCTAATGCAGTAGGCTCATTGATGTCCAATTTCTGTAGAGGCAATACACAGTTGGATATCAGACTAGACTGTATCATTTGGCTTTCATCCTGCATTATCATACTGTAAGCTTGATTAAGGCTTGGGCTAGGAACTGTCAAAAGTATTTGGCTCCTCGACTGAGCAAAACTGTCATTTAATCCCATTAAGAATTGCATAAGCTTTTGTCTCTCCATGTGTTCTGCATATACTCTGTATTTATCACACTCACATGCTGGTAAAGGTACCAGAGATACATACTCATCCCAGAGATTTCTCAACTTAGAATAATACTCAGAAACAGTAGATGTTCCCTGGCTTAGAGTACTGATTTCTCGATGAATTTGATAGATCCTAGTTAGATTACATTTATCAAACCTCTCTTTCAGATCTTTCCAAATACTATGTGCATTATGTGAAAACATTAGGCCATTTGCCAACTCCTTCGAAACTGAATTGGTAATCCATGACAATACAAAAGCATTACATCTCTCCCATTCGTGTTCTAAATCTCCTTTGTACTGATCCTTACGACATTTACCATTAATAAACCCGATTTTATTCTTTGCTAACAACGCTACTCTCATAGAATTGCTCTAACCAGTGTAATTTTCAATACCAGTATGTTGTTGAGGGATCAGAATGCTACCTGGAGTATCGGATGGATGTAGATAAAGAGGATTTCTAGGATGAATGTCTGTAAACTTCTCAATTTGCTCTGGATCTGATTCTTCAACTGTAATCGTCGTCATTTTTGGATCAATGAATTGATTTTGGGTCGGTTCAATTGTTATTCAATTCTCGAGTGTGCGGAAGGGAAAAAAAAGGGGAAAAACTTCAGAATTATCTCTGTTTCAGCTAGATCTTCATCGAAACCAGCGACTCTGATACCAAGTTGAAAGCGAATCCTCTAGTTGTGTTAGAGATACTGAAGTGAGGAAGAGGGGAAGAGGAGAAATTGACAGTAACCGTGTAAACTGAAAATAACCAACTTAAACTTTTCATTATCAACAATGCACTATTTATACACAGTTTCTAACTAAAAGTGTTTAATTACTCCTGTAACTAACTTTCTAACAGACTAACTGATCCAGCTAATTATAAACAATCTACATTTTATCAGAACCATTGCATAACATTCAAGAAAATATTATTTAACTGCTTTGAAGATGATTGGCATTCTACAATCATTTGTTTTATTTACTTCTGATTTTTTTGTTTTAATAGATAGGAGTTGGTAGACTATTTAGTGGAAGAACTCAAAAATGTTGCTATTTAATTCAAAAAGAGGACACTTATTCAAGTACAGTTGTAACTAAAACAGAATCATGAATGGTAGATGATAACTTTCTCCTTTCCTCATAAGCTATAGATCTTGATCCAGCCTTGTCATATCCTAGATTGTGAGTTGTTTAGGTAAACATATAAAAGCGAATAATATTACTTAAATCATGTCAGTACGTTTAACATAGTGACGACAAGTGTGAATTAATACTAATTGCTGACTACTTATAATAAAAATGGGTGACTAGTTGGATATATAAACATGTAAGAACTTTGATGTCAAATGATTGTAGGGAATCTGATCTTTTACTGATGCTCTGTGTAATTTTAGGCTCGGACTTTGGGGTTTCATTTCTACCATCTTTTAGGTTCCTATCCACGAAACCATTCCACGGATCGTGGGATGATATACAAATCGTGAAGTGACTTCGTGGAACTCGGGCTTTTTGAGAAACTTCCAGGGTCGAGTTCACAAGGACCTTCCATGGCTCATAGAATGGTCCACAGCTCACGAAACTCCCTCATGAAACTCAGACATTATGCAGTCTCTTTAATCCTATTTCACGGACACAATCCACGGCTCGTAGATGCCTGTCGTGGAACATGGTACTAAAATTTTTAGGTTGTTTCTTATGCCAAGTGCGCGCTTAGTATTCGCAAGTTCGAAATCTAAGGTATTATATTATCCCCTTTGGGATCATTCCTCCTCAATTGATGGCCAAGCTAGGGTAACCAACTCAACTAACTTTCCCTGAACTAAACTCCTCTATTGAGGTCATAACTGCTTGAAGGAAGACACCGGGCACAAATATTTAGTGGGAACTAAAACACTCAAACACAAAGCATATGTATTGAATCTGAAATAGCAAAAAGACTCTTACCTTTGGTGTCTTCATCATGGGGAATGAACAACTGTGGATATCTAGCTTTCATATCCTCTTCGGCTTCCATGTAGCCTCTTCAACAAACTGATTTCTCCACAAAACATTTACTGGCGCAACCTCTTTTGTTCTCAATTTATGAACCTAACGATCAAGAATTGGAACTTCTTCATGTGGCATGCTCTTCTTCACCCCATCATTTTCTATAGGCACAATGAGTTAAGGGTCACCCATACACTACCTAAGAATGGAAATGTGGAACATTGGATGGGTTGCTTCTAACTTTGTTGGTAGCTCTAACTCATAAGCTACTTTACCAACCTTCATGGGTGAAACCTTCAAGTAAACTCAATCATCCACTTCAAATTTTAACGTCTCTGCACCTAACATCAGTATAGGACTTCTAACGTCTCTAGTCAGTCTTCTACCTTTCCTATAAAATTTTAATCTTTTACATAGCTTGATGAACTAAGTGTGGCCCTATCAATCCCGTTTCACCTACTTCGAACCAACCAATTGGAGATCTACACCTTCTCCCATAAATAGGGTCATAAGGAGCTATCTAAATAGTGGAGTGGTAACTAGTATTGAACGCAAACTCTATGAGAGGAAAATGGTCATCCCAACTTCCCTTGAAAGCAATGACACAAGCCCTCAATATATCTTCTAGAGTCTGAATAGTACACTCTGCATGACCATTTGTCTGAGGATGAAAAGCGGTACTAAAGTTCACATTCAAACCCAAACCTTTTGGAAATGACTTCCAAAATTAAGCGATGAACTGAGCACCCCTATCTAAAATAATGGATAACGAAACTCCATGAAATTTGATTATCTCGTGGATATACAATCTTGCATAGTCTTATGTTGAGTCTTTAGTGTTTACTAATAAGAAATGAACCGACTTGGTAATTCGATCTACAATTACCCAAATTGAGTAATGTTGTCGACGAGATTGTAGTAAGCAGTAATGAAGTCCATATTGATCATCTCTCATTTACACTCAGGAGAGCTATAATTTTTCATATCTCTTCCTAATTTGTAGATACAACTTTAGAATTTTCACTATTTATTTACCTTTTCTTCTTTCTAGCTAGACTTTTTCTTCAAATTTCAAGCTTTCTGGTGTCAAATTAAGTATTCGAAGTAATGGAGTTTGAGTGCTTTTTGCTATTGTCGTTCATATCAATTCTGATGAAATTGTAAGTGCAACGAAGACTGGTAATGAACTTATTTTTTTATTATTATTTGTGATTGGGTTAGGGTTCGGTGTCAATGAGACGATTCGGTCGGTTATTTTTAAAATATTATATCATCCTAATTTTTCGGGTATTTTAAAATGTATAACCAAAATTAGATTTTTTGAAACCATCCCAATCATATCGGTACGGTTAATTTTCGATACTTTTTTTACTTTTAAAGTAAAAATATACTATTATTAAAATATTTATTTCGCAAGTATGTTTTTGAAGAAGCATTTCACTTCTTTATCAAGATGTTAATAATGGAAAATCTTGTTACCGTATTATTTGATCCTAAACATTTAATAGGAGTGTTTGCATAGGTTTTATCATATTGTTTGATAGAGTATCTATTATAGTATCTAGGACCTAGGTTATATTTATATTTGAATTTTTTTATAAAATATATTTATATATTAAATATAATATATTATTAATATATAAAATATATTTAGAAAGATGTAAAGTTTATTTGGTTCGGTTTGGGAATTTTCCATTTTTTTATAGAAATTATAAAGATCATTTCAATTGTTCAGAACGGTTATACACTTAAATAAAAGTTCATAATTTTATTGAAAAAATAATATAAATTGATTCGCTTAGGTTTGATTCGGTCGGTTTTTCATATTCTTTTGACACCCATAGGTTCTTGAGTATGGTTTAGAACATTGGAAGGTGCAGAGGAACAAAATACTTATTGTTTAATAAAGTAGATATACAAAAAATTTACTGCGCTCATTAATTTAAGGGAAAAACATCTGATATACCTCTTAACTTTGTCATTTAGAGTTGAGATATCTCTCGTTATGAAAGTGATTCATAAATACTCTTCCGTTATACAAATGACTCACATATACCCCTACCGTTACAAAAGGAACTCACATATACCCTTCATCTAATGGAAGTGAAAAATTTAATTTTAAATTTATTTTTTTGACTTTAAATTTTAAAAAAAATTGTAGAGGGGTATTTATGATCCTTCTAACAAAGTTCAATGTATATTTTAATCTTTTTCAGACATAAATTATTTTTTAATCTTTTTTTATCATCATTATTTGAGTTTCGTATTCTTTTTTTCTTTCATTCTTTAGTGTAAAGAAAAAAATTTAAACTTATTTTTTTGCGGCTATATTGTAGTTTAATTTTTGCATTTATAAAAAAATAAATTAGGGCATCTATAATAAATTGTGCAAGAAAATTAGTGAAACATAAATAAATATGTCCATTAAATGAATAAATTTAAATCATTCGTTGAAACAAAAAAGTCAAAGAAAAATAAATGTGAGAATGATCAAAAATTATACCCCATATGAATTACATTTTTTCAAGAAAATAATTTTAAAAATAAATTGAAATTATTTTTTTCACTTTCGTTAGAGGAAAAGGATATACGTGAGTCATTTGTATAATAGTAGGGTATATATGTGTCACTTTCATAACGAGGGTATATCAACTCTAAATAGCAAAATTGAGGGGTATATCAGACATTTTCCCTTAAATTAATGAGATAGATGTAATGTGACTTATTTTCTTTGACGTGAATATAATGTGTCATTCATATTAGATCGAGTGAGGTATACACGGACAAAATGGCTTAAAATTCGTAGTTTGTTAGAGTATAAGTGTCTAGTTGAAACTTGATCAAATAGAAGAGTCCAAGTCTCCGTCTAAGCCAAGTAGTCTTCCAAGTCATTGCACATAAATTAAAATTGAGGAGCTAGTATAATAAAAGAAAAAAAAATAGTGGCACTTACTAATAGGGTTGTTCAAAACCGAATCGAAACCGATAATCAGAATCGAAAAAAAGTTATTGGTTTATGAGTAATGGGTTATTGGTTTAGCGGTTCAGATAACGATTTTGATTTTTGTTGTTATTGGGTTATCGGTTCTTAACGGTTTGAGGTTTTTTCTTAATGGGTTAACCGATAACCTGATAGTAAATTAAATAATTTATTTATATCATTTTGTATATAAAGTCCTTGACTTAGAGTTTAGTTTCCTACTTTTATTTCTGGCTATTTCATAATCTTGGTTATTATACAATGTAAAAGTGTTTGTTTTTGAGCAAGATGCAACTTGTGAATTCATGTACATGATTCATTCAATTTGTCACCTTGTTTCTAAGTGATTTTTTATTAATTTATTTTTGTGTCAAATCTTAGCGGTTAAACCGATAACTGAACTGATAACGATCAATAACCGATAAACCAATAGCCGATAAGCCAATATCTTAATGTTTCTATAACAGTTTTGCATCTCTACAAACCGATAACCAATAAGTCAAACCGATATACTTCAAAACTGAGCCGAACCGACCGATACGCAGCCCTACTTACTAGGGTGTGCATTCGGTTTTTCGATTTGAATTTTTAGGTTTTTTATTTTGAAAAAGTGTAACCCATCCAAACCGAAATAAATTTGGTTTGGTATTCTCTTTTTGGTTTTTTTTTTTTTTGGATTTGGTTATTCGATTTTGTCAATAATTAGAAACATAATCAAAGTTATATTTGCAATTTGAAAAAATATATACATTTGTACAAAAAGGAGTAATAATATTGAATCTCTTAAATATACTTTCTAGTATAAATCATAAGTAAAATGTAAAATACAATACTTGAAAGCGGAGAAGGGTCTAAAATACCCTTACAGTATCAAAATTGGTACAAAAATACCCCTCGTTTACCCTTTGGCCTCAAAATACCCTTGGGGTTAACCTTTAGGAACCTATTTTGCCCTTTTGACTAACGGACTACTTAGTAAATATATTTAATTATTTCATTTATTACGTGGCATGTTGTAATTGGTTGGAAATTGAATTAATTAAAACCTATTTGTTTGACCCAAACCACCCGTCCCATCTTCAAAATACCCAACCCATCCAAATAAAACACCCATTACCCATTTCTTTAAACAAAACCCTAAACATTTCCCCCCAACTTCATCAGTTAGTTCTTGGATCTCTTTTGGAAATCATCTTCTTCATCAAATTTGTTAAATTTTGTGTTGTTTCAATGTAGACATCTTCTTCTGTTTCTTCTCCTCAACAAGTTGAGTCTCGTACATGTAAGTGTGGATTGATAGCAAAATATTTTACTGCTATGACCCGTGAGAATGGTGGACGTCGATTCTTCAAATGTTGTCGTCCTGGCTCACTATCTTGTGGTTATTGAATTGGATCGATAGTAAACTTCCAAGTCATGTGTCATTGATGACTCACAATCAAAAGATTGAATTAGATTCAATTCGGAAGGAAAGAAACAGATTAAAGAAGATCTTAAAGGAAATAGGTGGCATTGAAATTCATAAACCAAACATTGGTTCTAACTTGAATGATATGACTTTTTTTGAAAATTCAAATTTGGAGGATAAAGTTTCAAACTTGGAGTTGGAACATCATATTGAATGTTCTAATTTGAAGAACTTGGATGATAATAAACTGAAGTGGGAATTGAAAGGGTTTCAATTGATAAGCTTGCTGCTGATCTCTTGGGGTATTATTGTTGGTTTTGTAGCTGCCAAGTTGATGTAGTGTATTGTAGTAATGTTTGAACTTCTTTTCTTGGATTGTTTGTAATGTGTAGTCGTGAGTAGTTTGGTGTAGCTCTGTTCTAGTAGTGTGTAGTCGTTAGTAGTTTGGTGTAGCTCTGTTCTAGTAGTGTGTAGTCGTTAGTAGTTTGGTGTAGCTCTATTCTAGTAGTGTGGTGTAGTCGTTAGTATTTTGATGTAATGTTAGCAATCTGCACTTCTGCAGGTTACAACTGATGTAATGTCATCGTGTTTTGCTTGTTGAAAGTTGTTAGCAATCTTGTTGATCTCTTGATTGTAATGAAAAAGTTGTTAGCGATCTTGTTAATGTTAGCAATCTGCATTTTTACCATTTACAAAATCTGCATTTTTACCATTTAGCAATCTGCATTTTTACAGCAATCTGAATTTTTACAGTAATCTGCAAATTTTTACAACAATATGCAAATTTTTACTGCAATCTGCAAATTTTTACAGCATCTAAATTATGGATTGCTTTTCAATTTTACACAAATGCAGGTTAACAGTATAATATGCTCTCAGCCATTTCATCGTCTGTACAACTTAGTAGACAGCCAAAATTAAAGAAACACTCCCAACACTAGAAATTATCAACTCACTCTAGTTCAAAAGAATTATCACTAGGGATTCACAACTCACAAGATTTGTTAAGCCTACCATCAAGACATCTTCCCATATAAAGCAACATACATAATGCAACTGGAAAATAAAAAACTACTACATAGATAAGTAGTAATGGCATTGTCATATATTTTGAACCCACAAAAACTTGCAGACACTTGTTCAAGACGGAGTAACATCAAAAAAGTCAAAAAAGTAAGTTTCATCATGCCATTACATAACACTGGAAAACAAAAAACAACTTCATAATGCAACTACTTCTTTCCACCCCTCTTTGCCTTCAATTTGCCAATTCTTTTCTCCTTTTCAACTGTCAACTGATCTGAAGTCGTAGTTTCTTTTCCTTTCTTTGCCTTCAATTTGCCAATGTTTGTCTCCTTTTCAACTGTCAACTGATTTGAAGTCATAGCTTCTTTTCCTTTCCATGCCAATTTTCTTGGTGAGTATGGCAGATTAGTTGGGGGGGAATGTTTAGGTTTTTGTTTAAAGAAATGGGTAATGGGTGTTTTATTTGGATGGGTCGGGTGGATCCGGATGGATAGACTGGTTTGGGTCAAATAAATTAGGCTTTAATTAATTAAATTTCCAACCAATTACAATATGCCATGTAATAAATGAAATAATTAAATATATTTACTAAGTAGTCTGTTAGTCAAAAGGGCAAAATAGGTCCCTAAAGGTTAACCCCAAGGGTATTTTGAGGCCAAAAGGTAAACGAGGGGTATTTTTGTACCAATTCTGATACTATAAGGGTATTTTAGACCCTTCTCCGCACTTAAAAGTATATTAATTAGAGATGTCCAAACATAAAATATAAACTAAATCACAATGAAAGAAAAAAACTAAAAAGAGACAAAAATGGTTAACTCCAAACTTAATTAAAATTTGATTTATTTGGTTTTACGGTTTTTATTTTTCGAAATTTGAAACCAACCCAAAAAAACAAACAAAGTAGATATTGATCCAAAATCAATCCAAATTAGAATTCGATTTGATTTTCCGATTTAATCCAAATAATGTTTACCCCTAATAATTATGCTTAATGAGGGATTAGTATATAATACTAATAAAAAGAAAGAGTTTAGTGGTCATAAGGCGTAATATTGGTTTGCTTTCTCATTGTTTTCTTTTTTTTGGGGTTAACAGCTAAGGGCGGGAAGCTAACTTCTCACAACCGCCGGCGAGGAAGAAAGGGAGAGAGCGAACGGAGAAGAGAATGAAGTTCGCTGTAAAGGCATGGAGCAACGGCAAAGCTCGAGCTGGGGTTCTTCAGCTAGGAAGCTGTCCTCACAATATTGAGACACCTGCTCTCCTCCTCACAACTCGTAAAGGCTTGCCTGTTTACATCCCTCCTGATCATCTCCCTTCCCTACCTTCCCCGGATTCTAACCTCCTCCACGTCAGTCCTCTTCACTTGTAAGTTTTCATTGCTTATCTCTATGTTTCTACTTTTTCTCTTGTTATTATTTTGCTACTTGTCTGAATCCATTGGGTCGCACACAAGGTGTTTGTTATTTTGTCCATGCTGTAAATTTGCTATTATTAAGGTAAATCTATGTAATATATTGGTGCTCTTTCCAGAGACGAACCCAGAATTTGAAGATTTCGGTTGCACCAATATTATCGATTAATGAATAATGTCGTGTGCGATTGGTCACTAATGGCTTGAACAATATTGAAAATATATATAGACCAAATAATGGTCAAGTGGGTTCGTTCGTTCTACTGAATGATCAAGAGTTTGAATTCCTTATCTTAGCAATTTTAATGTTATAAATAAGCCCTCTTTAAATTCAAAGCTTATAATTAAAACAATAAAATGGGGTTCTATCTGGGATCAAACCCTGTTTGCGTGGGCGGGTGTGTTGGCTTGTACCACTGGTACCAAGTGCCCTTCAATGCTTTCCATGGGGGCACTGTTACTTATGTATAGTTTCTGCCAGTTTCTCAAAATAAATATACATATATATATACATGATTTTTTCCGAAGTTAACGGGTGCACGTTCCGCCTCTGGCTCTTTCTCTTATTTCTTCAGAAGAAATATTTTTAAAAAGTACTACCTCTCTATTTGTTGTAGTATTAGATAATGTGACTCATAGTCTGAGTTTCAAGTGCAGTTATTAGTCAATTATAATAATAATTTCTAAATACCTAGCCCCAGGAAACGATTTAGCCCACTGAACATCATTCGGATGGCTTCGGATTATTTGTGTGATTTCATATGCATTTGACGGGCTTTGATTCAAAGAATCCATCATGTATATGAGGATTTCACTAAATACAAACCTTATAAAATATAGTGTCCCGTGTTGAAGATCAGCATACATAAGTTAAAAGGTTTATTCTAAGAAAAGAGTGTTGGTTTTTTAACCGTACAACCTTTTTTGCTGTACAATGGAAGATAGTAAATAAATCCTTCAGAAGCTGTATGAACTCCATTCTGTTGATTGAATCTTTACATACTAGCAAATCATCATGATGCTTGTAATATTCATTTGCTAGAAAATTTGCTCGTAGAATCAGTTAAACCAAGCTCTAGGAGATTTTTCAATTCATACGAGGCTTTCTTTAGTCTGCATACCTTTCCTTGACTTTGTTTAGTACCTTAACCAGGAGGAATCTTCATGTACACTATTTTTCCAAGTCTTCGTGAATAAAGACATTCTTCACATCAAACTGTTGTACCCACTTAAGATTAGCTGCATCTGACAAAAGAATTCTAATAGTGTTTATTTTTGCAACAAGAGAAAATGTCTCTTGATAATCCACTCCATAAGTCTGAGTAGTGTTTATTTTTTGCAACAAGAGAAAATATTTCTTGATAATCCACTCCATAAGTCTGAGTGAATCCCTTAGTCACCAATCTTGCTTTGAATCTTTTGCAACCAACCAACTTCTTGTCTGGTGTTGATGTGAAAAGTTCCCAAGACTCAATTCTTTGATAAGACCTGTATTTCTTCAATCATAGCTTGCTTCCATTTAGAATCTGCAAAAGCGCTCCTCCAATTATGGGGAATATAGATAGAAGAAATAAACAAGGCAAAGGCTCTATAGGAAGGAGACAAAGATTAATTATTTTGAGACTAAGGTAACTTTGTATTCAAACAAAAAATCTATCATCCAAAAAATGATGAATTGGAAACTTTCATGCCACATAGTGGTGAGCACACCCCCATTTGGGTACTTTTACAAGTTCCCTACAAAATCTACTAAATGTCTAAATCTACTCTCCCCTACCAATTCTTGTTTACACCAAAAAAAATAGAAGGCTTATACACTTCATCTTAATCTTCTGTATTTGATTCTCTGATCTTCAAATCACCTATCATTCCTTTCTCTCCACAAGGTCCACCATATACAAGCTGGTATAGTCTTCCACCAATCTTCTTCTCTCCCTCTTTTGCCATCTCCCGACAACTATTCATCAACTCCAAGGTTATCTTGGGCATCACCCAGCTAACTCCTAATATGCACAGGAAACTATTCCATAGGCTTGTGGCAGTATTGCAATGGAGAAACAAATGACTATTGACTTTTGCTTCTTGCTCATACATAAAACATCTAGAACATATCTTCAATCATTATATTGAGCCTTCTGCGCTTTATCCAACAATGTCTCACTAATGGACAGTCCCTCTGTATCTTCTCCGGTATTCTCATCCTTTTTTTTCATTTTGTTTGTACTGATTAGTAGCCAAAACATCATCCGCTTCCTCAACTTCATCATCCGTCAGAGTATCTTTAGTAATTCCATCTTTCATCCTCTTAGTACTTCGATGTAGAGATTCACTTTCATTCTTTGGAAGTTCTTGTCTATCAGGATTCTTTTTAGCCTTATTCATTCTTAGTTATCAGGCAAGCAACACACACACAATGAAGGATATCCAACAATTCAAAACCAGCAATTTTAAATTGATTTAACCATAAAGAAGAGGAGTTGCAGAAAGAAGCAGCGGAGTACAGTTCCTTGTTTGGTCAATGCAATCTGGATAACCCAGATCCGTGCAATTCAGAGTTGAAGCTGAAATATTATCCCAATTAAGCTCCGATCTACCAAATATCATCCAGCAATGAAATCGATAGGTGAATCGCAAGAGATCTTGGAATTAGGTTTTGGACATTGACTGAAAGAAAAGGCTGGTGGAGCTCTTAGTGTGAGTTTGAACTTGGTTGTAATCTCACGAAGTCGGTTATTCTGCTCAAAGTTGGCTGCTAGAATCATTGATTCGGATGATTAAATGCTAAGGAGTAGGAATGTCACGCCCCGAGACTACCCCCAAGACGCGGACACGGGACCTAGGACCACGAGTGATCCCAAGCTAACCCTGCTGGCATGATCATGAGCATACTAAAGATAACAAACTGATGCGGAAGCTAAATCATAAATAAAATGAAAAGATGGGGA